>RJWJ010001767.1:0-37714 GCA_004363605.1 Indri indri
TAGATTGAATATTCTCTTAGCTCCCTTCCAGGTCTAAAATTTTCTACAAAATTAATTATCTAACACTGCTTTTCTCAAGATTCCTGTACAATGACTTGGAGTGGTTCACTATCATCTAACCCCTAACTTTTCAGACCGACTCTAAGGCAATTCACAATCTGATCCTGAACTATCCAGGGTGTTTTCCCAATTCCTCTTTACAAGTGATAAAGAGTGATTCTAAATTAAGGCAATCTCCTCCAGGACTTCAAGCCTTTGAAACCATTACACTTTTACACTAGCTATGTTCTTTCTACCTTCTAAGAAGTCCTACCCAGTTGGAAAAACTTAGCTTCTTTCCCCTCTCCTTTGGCCAACTTGAGTTAAGCCACCACCAGAACTTAGTTCTGTTTCTGCATTCCCTTTAAGGTCTTTGTCTTTGTAACAAGAATGTAAGACAAGATAATGGACTTTTATTATATTCTTAGCTCCTGTAACAGCAGAACCTAGAACCTGGTACACAATACTCAATAAATGTCTGTCCATTGGTAATAACTAGCATTTACTGAATACTTACTATGTGCCAGGTACCATACTAGAACCTCTTTAAATTAACTCTTTCAATGAATAATTAAATAGCACTTAACTGTCTCTAATTGTTTCACAAATGGCAGTTGTGTTTCTCCAAATAACTAAGAAGCTCTTTCAAAGCATAACATATATCAATCACAATTTCTATAGTACCTAACACATAGTAAATTCTCAAATATCTGCTGGGTATAGTACAGCAGAAAGGCCACTGAATTGTAAGTCAGGATGCACATCCCAGGTATGCTGTGGCTGGGCAAATTGCTGAGGTCTAGTTTATGTGGCTCAGTGCCCTTATCTGAAAAATCAAAGACTAAAAATTACCTGACCTGGAAGGACCCTTCCTACTTTAAAATTCTATGTCAGACTTTTTCATATGCATAACTTTTCTGGGATGCTGGTAACTGTTAAAAGAATGACTACTTCACTGGATTCTAAAAACGCAAATTCAGGACTTCTTATAATGTGGAAAATGGTTCTGAGAATGATTCACATTCTCGGGCTTCTATCCTCTAATGCTCCACAGGTAAAACATTACCACCAAGGCCAGGACCCATAAATTCCACATTCCTCCACAAGCCAAGAACTGCTACAGAGTACAACTTCAGCCCTGAGGCCTCACCCTGAAGGGAAAGGGCTTCCTATCACAAAGGAAACAAAACACTATCAGCCTTGAAGAAGCATGGCAATTTGAGCAGACACTAATTTGTGAACAAAAAAAGGCATGACTTCATACTTTCAATCCTGAGAAGGCACAAGGGACCAAATATTGAGGCATGCTGAGTCGTAAAACGGTTTTTCAAATAATGAGATTCAATAGACAGGATTCAATAACTTCCATTTCCTCTGTCAGTAAGAAAAAGGGAAAGGAATTAGAAATAGGAAAAACAAAGAGCTATACAAGGAAGTCATGGTCCAGATGTGAAGGAAACTGAAATACAGCATGATTCTTACCAGCTGGAATATAAGATAAAAGAATCCACTTGCTCTGATGCTTAGAATATTTCCTGCAAGTGGCACTGTTTTAACGATACAAGATTATCCCTCCTTCTCTGTGAGGCCAAACAACCTGATACACACTGAATAGTGTTCATATTATCATAAAATCAAAAATGCTATTTACTGGTTTCCACATTTTTTACTTTCTAATTGACATAAAAATTGTATATCTTTATCATGTACAACATGTTGTTTTGAAAAATGTATACCTTGTGGAATGGCTTGGTAATTAGCATATGTATTGCATCACATAATTTGTTTTCTGGTGAGAATACTTAAAATCTACTCTCTTAGCAATTTTCAAAAATGCAATGTATCATTATTAACTATAGTCACCATGTTGTACAATAGATCTCCGAACTTATTCCTCTGAACTAAAATTCTACACCCTTGTTGATTGGTTTTCCATTTTTGTAACCAATGAACAGTCAGAACATACAGGACATTATTAGGTCACAGAATGAATGCAGATGATATAAGGCTTGCCCATGTAAAAGATGGATGAGGGAGGGTGGGACATGAGGAGAGGGAAAGAAACTGAGTGGAAGAAGACGGAGAAATGTCAACTTCCTTGATACAGTGGGGAGTCAAGACATTAGGTCTAAAGTTGATGGATCAAGAAAATAAATGCAATTACATCATCAAGAGTTATTAAATACAAAAGTAAGTTTTTAAAAACTAGAAGAGGCATGAAATTAAATTCGTCTTTTATAAAAGGAAACGATAGCTCAAAATTAAAAACACCAAAAAAGAGATATAAGCATATATTTAGGGCTAGAGAAGGAACCACTCATGGAACAATGAAAAAATGGTAAATGGTCAGAAGTGGGACTCTGAGAAGAAGGGTGGGGAAGGAAGGGAGAGGGACTCAATTGTCAACGTATACCTTTCTATACCATTTGAATTTGTATTTGTATGGACATTTACACTTTTATAAATGCTAAAGTGTTTAAAAGAAAAAAATCATTGGCAAAGTCCCCAGCTCTCCAGTCTCTTCATTCAGGACAAGGAGGTCCACCGGCAAGAGCACAGGATAGGATCAGATTTGGGGCTTGTTCTGCTCTCGGAAAAAGCATTAAATTTCTCTAGACTCCCCTGGGACCTGCAAAGGAAGCCAGTGGGAAATCCACCTACATGTGCAAAATGCACAAGTACATACATTTTAAAATGGAAAACAAAATACTTAAAAAAACTCTACTTAACACCAACCTTAATACTACTCCATGAAATGAATTACCCCCATTTCCTTCACACTAAGTGTACTGCAATTTAAAGATAATACTAAACTCTGAGGACACGAATGGAACAGTGGCCTATGCCACAGGGAAGAACATGAGGAAAATGATGAAAATTAGTAAGAATTAATTAGTCTTTGATTAGTAGAAGAGCAGTCCAGTACCCCTGCCAACAACCTGGTGGTTCCCTGCCTCCAAGCTGAGCAACCTTCAGGATCCCAGAGGGTTCTGTCCTATATGGTTGATGAAGAAGATACCTACACCTGGGCTCTCCTCCACAATACTAACTAACCCACACAGTCAGATCAGGCCCATCTGGGAATTGCAGCAGATCCAAAAAATTATAAAGTCAAGGTTTTCAATCTTGAAGTTATGGATCAATTTGCACAGTTCGTGGCCCAGTACCCTCACTCTCAGAGTGCTCCTATAGTAAGAAACCTTCCAGGTGATGAAAGGAAACGAATTAAACTAGTCAGGCATGTCCATGCTCTGGCATGAAAGTTCCCCAAAGATACCAGGAAATCTATAAACCATGCAGATAATATGTGTTCTAAACTACACTCTACAAACACAAAGTTTAACCAATGTTTATCTAATAACCAGTTTACAAAAAAATGTGTGTCTTTTTTTTTTAATTAACCCACCTCTGCTTTGACAGATCTAACCATACTATTTAATATTTGCCTCCAATGTTAACAACAGAGAAACATAGTTTAAATCAGGGATTGGCAAACTTTTTCTGAAAAGGGCCAGAGAGAAAATATTTTAGGTTTTGTGGACCAGGATATTTCTGTTGCAGCTATTCAACTCTGCCACTGTTGCATAAAAGTGGCCAGAGATGATCGCAGAGGAATGATCATGATTGTGGCTGTGTCATTAAACACTTATTAAACCATTTAAAAATGTAAAAACCATTCTTAGTTTGTGGCCCTGGAAAGTCAGGTGGCAGGCAGATTTGGCTCATAGTTAGCTGACTTAGAGTTCAAGACCAGAGGCCTTGGAGACAAAAGAAAAAGAGGAAAGATATTTGCCAAGAACTTCATTCTTTTCCAGCTCCCACCTCCAAGCCCCTTGCTTGAATGCTATTTAGAGGACAAAATGAAATGAACAGGAGGAGGGAAGTCTCTATCCACTTTCTTTATTTTCCAGTTTCTTTCTCTTTTTCTCATTTGAAGAAGATATACTAAATGTAGTAAACAGAATCATCAGAATTAACAGAAATAAACAGAAAAAAAGTAAATAGCCTGCCTGAGAAAATGTCAAACATCTCAAATTATTTTTGTGTACAATTTTCATACTACTTTACTACTAATCAATATATCTTATCTTCCTACACAAGGGGACTACATCCGGATGACCGCCAACTTCTAATTCAGCTTACAGAAAGTAAAAAGATGATCTATGCACGATGACCTGACCATAATACTTTTCTCAGAATAAGTATGTCCAATTGGTAAAGATTAAAAAAAAATTAAGTTCCATTATAACAATCTTCCATTTTTTTCTTTAACTTACATATGAACATAATCTATCCTGCATTTTCTGTAACATATTACAATCTAGAATCCTAAATATGTAAATGAATCTTAGGCATCCAAAAAAAGAATAGTGTTCAACCATCAAAAAATGCTACTTGTCCTTTTGAGCATGAGAATTCAGCCTTTTGATCATTCCTTCCTAAAATGCAAAATGCTAATCAAGTGCCCTTGTCTAGACTGTAGCCAAAGCGGTTTGTCTGGAGACATTTTTGGTGTCTACAACTGGAAAGAGAGAGAAAGGTACTGCTGGCATATACTGAGGGATGCTGCTAGATATCCTAGAATACACAGGACAGCCCTAAACACCAAAGAATTCTCTGGCCCAAAATGTCAATAGCAAAGGGAAACCTTAGGATAGAGGCAACAAAAGGTAGAGTATGCATAGTTGTAAACTAAAGCTTTACAACCTAAAGCTTTAAGGCTGATCTTTTCTTTAGAAAACAGTATGTTAGATTTAGAAATTTAACATGAAAATGTTTACTAGAAGGACCTAAAAGGACAAATAATAACCTTAAATATACTCTCTCTTAGAAAAGCTATGTTATAACCTCGAGACAGAGTTCATCAAATCAAATAATTTGCCTTCTCCCTCACACAAGGTAAACTTAGCAATACTCTCTACAGCACTAGGTGTGAGCTCCATTTCAACACAAGTAATCTTCAAACTTGTTTGAACTTAAACATGGTTTCAACCTTAAAATTAGCAGCTTGGCTTGAAAACTGAAACAGAAACCCATTTCAGCTAAAATGTTCTACTTCCTCTCGTGATCAAACAACTAACAAACATGAAAAGAAGCCAAATTCGCTTTTTTAGAGTTCCTCCTCCTCTCCTTAATCTACATGAACTTTTTAAAAGTCTGCTATCAGGAACTTGACCACCATGACAGAAGGGGCCCAAAATGCAATAGTCCAGCAACCACAGATTATCAGAGTTGTTGAATATCCCCCCAGTTTCTTAAAGATTAACACCATAGAAGTTGGGGAACAAGAGAAAACTAAGACTGTTGAATGTGAGCCCAGGAGTTCAAGGTTACAGTGAGCTATGATCATGCCAAAGCACTCCAGCTTGGGTGACAAGGCAGGACTCTGTCTCTTAAAAAAAGAAAAATAAAAATTTTTTAAAATTAAAGCATAAAAAAATTTACAAAAAGACTGCTGAATGCAAAAAACTGAGAATAAAGCAGGTGATCAGCAACAGCTACTGAACTACTTCAAGGAAAGTCTCAACACTTCAGTCTTTCAAAAAACAGTCAGAGTTTTAACTACTATCACAAAAAGCAATAGCTGACTCAAAAAAACAATAAAAGTGGTCAATTTAGTTTTTATTTTGCCAGATATCCCTTAATGCAAGTTAATGCATAACAGAGAGAATTACCTCCCAATAAATACAATTGTGACATTTTCCTGACAAAAATATTTGTTTAGGCCCTGATAACAATGTTCACCTGGGAACACCACATTAGAAGTAAACGAAAACCTTCAGACCACACGCAATCATGAGTATCTGGCCCAGCTGGTTTACCAGAATTAAAACTGGGTCAAAAAAACAAAAAAATTGGGAGATCAAGGTCCTAGTTATACTTATTACCATGGGTCAACTTTTATTAATACCTTCTGTGTGGGACTCTTAAAAAGTACTAATGATGTAAAGCATTTAAGCACATTTCTGTATGTGTACTATAGTTTCACAATAAAAGTTAAAAACAAAAGGCACAAAAGTCCCAACCTTCCAATGGCTTTCAATCAAACTTATTTAAAGACATTCTCACTTTCTCACATGATAAATGTTATCTGGATAGAAAGATAAAATCTGGACTTCATTTTCACATTTTCTATCAGTCTCAATTTCTGTATTTCAAGCGTTAATATTAATCCCTGTGGTCCTATGCTATACTAGTTATTTAAAGATTGATAATTTGTTATTCAAAACCTGACTCATTAATTCTCCAGATCCAAACATAGACATTAATAAGACACCCTATTATACACACCATAGGTAGTAAGCAACTTGTGAAATCTGCTTGTAAGAAGTGATGATGAATTTCAGGGAAACCTTAACAATGTTTCTCCTTTCCATCTGCTCAAATTCCCATAAGTTATCATCGAGTATTTTCAGGGCATTAGGCCCTGGCCAGCCTCTCACTCAGTGTGGAATTTTTATTAATTTTTTTAGCTAAGATTTATTAACCCTGAAATATACACGCAAGCTAAAACGGACTAGGCCACCTGTTGCCTCCAGCCCTCAAAGTAATTCCTCCTGGAAGCACAGGGACAAAGTCCTCCAAAGATTATCTCAGAGGCAAGCAGCTGCTCCAGATGGAAAAACTGTGGTATCCAGAGCAGGCCCACTCCTGCCCCAGAGTCTAGCCAAGTGGTGGAAATCACAGAGTTGTGGGAGGACAGAAAAAGAACAAAGGCCCCCAAAACAACAAATAGATTGCTCTCAATCTACAATGGTTTAAATATCTTGCTTAAAAGATAGACTTTATACCTTAGTGAAGGTTCCATATCAACAAACTAAAATGGACAATTTAAAGGAACTCAGTACCTTTCTAGATAAATCATTCTACTAGACACCAAAAATGACATATAGTGACGAACTAGCTTGGCTCTATTAAAACTCAAGAATTCAGTATCCAAACTTGCCAAAGAAACATATTAAAGCTGCCTTTTGCTATGTTTTGTGTTGTCATCAAATTAAGGTTAACATGGAGTTAGAAGCAGTGAAAAAAATAAAAGAATCAACTCAGCCAGGCACAGTGACTCACGCCAGCAGTTTGGAAGGCTGAGGCGTGAGGATCACTTAAGGTGATCCAGAGGTTTAAGACCACCCTGGGCAACACCCTGTCTCTACAAAAAAATTTAAAAATTAGCCAGGCATGGTGGCACACAACTGCGGTCCTAGCTACTCAGGAGGCTGAGGTGGGAGGATCACTTGAGCCCAGGAGTTAGATGTTGCAGTAAGCTATGATTGCACCACTGCACTCCAGCCTAGACAACAGAGTAAGACCCTGTCTCTAAAAAAAAAAAAAAAAAAAAAAAAAAAAAAAAAAAAAAAAAAAAAAAGGAATCAAGTGCTGGATGCTATGCTGCCTAATAGTTTTCATTATAATATTTAGCTTTGAATTGAGGTAGGAGACATTCTGCAAAGGTATAAACTCAAAGACTAAATGTTTCAGAAAAAGGACCACCTGCATTCATTATGGCTTCATAATAAAAGTTCCTTTAAAAAAAAAAATCACAAGCTCAGGTGCCACAGAGCAACATGCCTTGCATTCTACACCAGGTCTTTCCACAAGCAGGCCCCAGTCTCAACAGCAAGCAACAGATTCCCAACAGGGAAGACAGCATAGACTTCAAAGGCTGCCTGTTCAAATCTCAGCTTTCAGCTCTGTGACGTTGGGCAAATTCATCTCTCATGCCTTAGTTTCTTCACCTACTAGGTCGTGGTTGTGGGACTCAAGCTCATCATGTAAGACACATAGGGTAATGTCACACCTGAGTTAAGCTTACAGAGGGCTTATGATGTCTACTTGCTTGTAGGAGTCAGTGGCCCCCCCCCCCAAGCACTAAAACAACAAAGAATACCTTCTTCCTGCAGTGAAAATCCAGTATAGAAAATCTGACAAAGACAACATTAAGTACCACAAAGCTCCACGATCCACACCCTCTCCTCTAGCACACAGAACACTGCATACACACAGGGCCTTTTCCAGCAGCCACTGTCACCTTCCACCAGACGCTTTACACCCTGAGCAGAACTTCAGCCCCTCATTAAGGACTAGTGATGTATCTGAAAACATCAGAATTAACTTTGCCTAGGATTTCCCAGTAACTGAATGAGTCACTCACATCTTTATAGAGTAAAATGTCAAGGTTGCCAGAAAATTCCAGCCCAGATGTTTGCATAAATCATTTTCAAGTGATCATCAAGCCAAAGGACATTATTCAAGATAACACTTTAAGTAACATATATCAGTTTTTATGATTTTTCCTGCAAGAGAGGCAATTCTGAAAATGCCGCTATTGAGGGAAAGAAATCACAGGAATTTTAATCCCAAAATTATACAGTATATCAAACTAAGCTTAGAACTCCTTTTGCTCTAGCTTCAAAGAGTTTACCTCTTTCCCCAACTTCATCAACAAGCACTGGACAAACTCTAAGATCAAGATTTAAAGATACCCGTAATGCTTGTTTCCTATTTTCTCTCTCACACTACCAGGGGGAAGCAGAAGCTTTTAAAAATTTGATACATCTGTCTACAGCAAGATTTCTAATACCGCTCACCTGCAAGACGTTTTGAATGCTCTGTATTCACCCCTTGGATAAGTGGTCTTTTTTTCACTTTCATAATAATTTAAGTAAAGTTTGTACTTCAATTTCAATTAAATCCAAGCTATTGGACCTAGCATATCAGAAGAAATGGCAAGGATATTCTTTGGTCATTTAAATTGTCACACACAAAAAATTAAAATATCAATTTGTTCAGGTCCTGGGTTTCCCTATCCCTAAATAGTAGTTGTTAGATTAGCTAGTCAGGGTTTCAGTTCTTCAGGCTCATTCGTTACAGAGGACACTACACGATACCCAGCCAGTTTTACCAAAATTTCCGATAAGTACAGTCACTGGCGAGTAACCTGTAACCGACTCGTACACGCCGCGCGGTACCCTTGCAAACAGTACAGATTGTGGCCGTTTCTCTCATTTTTAGTAACTTTAAATAAAAGACTTTAGACGGGTCGTTTTCCCAACTGATTTGCCAATTTAACCACTGGGCGCAGGACTGAGCGCCCCACAGCTTCCGGCCACAGTATAACACGCGCTTCCCCACTCGGCTCCCCACGTCTGCTAACTATCCAAATGTAACAGCTGAGAATGACACCAAAATCCACCTACAGATCTACGTGTAAAAGGGCCACAATAAACTTTCCCCTCCTAAGAGACAGTGGAAATGGGGCGGGGGGAGCCTAGGTGGGGTATGTTTGATCCATTTCCGCGACTGAGTGCGCGCAGGGGGTCTGGGCTGGCGGCTTAACCCTGTGCGAGCCAGGGGACTACACGCAGCAACACTCCGGTGCCGCGCTGGCGAGAGGGCGCCCCACGCCGCGCTGGTTCCTGGCCAGCAGGTGCCCGAGGCCACCCCAACAGGCCCGGGTGCGAGTGCGGGAACATGGCCACTTCCCCCAAGCGCGATTCCGCTTCGCACGCCGGCCAGCACTTTGTTAACTCGGCTCGCCCGGGGAAGGTGGCTCCCAGGTCGCGGTCACCGCCGTCCGAACACTACAGAGTCCCAGCTGAAGGACTCTCGGACCCTCCTCCGGTTCGGCCTCGCCCTGCTCCGGCGCGGAGCAGCAGGTAACTACAGGACCCCACGCCTGGCCCCTCGGAGCCCCGCGCCCCGGCTCCCAGGTGCTTACCTGGGGAAAGGAGCCCTCGCGGCGCGGGCTCCTGGGGTAGTCTAAGTGACCCCGGTCCAGCATCAGGTAGAGCGAGAAAATCACCACACAGAAGATCGCACTGCCGAACACGGTGAACTGGCGGCTTAACTTCATTTTCCTCGATAGACTCGGGGCCTGGACACTGTCCTCACCCGGAGGAGGCAGCGGACTGTGGACTCTAGGAAGCGGCCGCCGGAGGCTCCCTTCTCCGGGGCTGCGCGCCCTCTGCGCGCTCGGGTGCGGGTCCGGGCCGCGCTGCTCACCTCGCCTCCGGCGCCACCATGCGCCCTTGGACTTCTCCCTGGCCCGCCGCCCTCCCCGGGGCCAGGCGTTGCCCTGGAGGAGAGACTCGCCCGCAGCCGGGAAGGGGCCCCCACAAAGTTGATCGCAAGCTCAGCGCCAACGCCCGGCAGGGCGCGCGGGGAAGGCGGAGGACAGGTCGCTGCCCGGACTTCCTGCCACCACCGCCCCGACTGAGTCGGCAGGAAAAGTTTTCTCGACGAGGGCAGGCGTGTCCTCACCCAGAGGCGGCGCGGGTTCGGCAGCTCCCGGGCCCGAGCCGCGAAGCTAGGTCCGAGGAGCCAAGGGGGAAGGAACAGAGTCGGGAGGAGCCTGGACCCACAACTTACAGCCGGGACGGCCGGGCCCGCCCCCGCGGCACCGCCCCCACCTCCCCTGCCTGAGCCCCTTCCTGCTGCCGCCCGCGCCGCTGCCGCGGCCGGGCCGGGGTGCGCCCTGGGCTCCGGGGCGCACGGAACGGGCAGGACTTTCCCCAGACCGCGCGTCCGCTCGCCGGCCTCTCCTGCCCCCCGCCGCCCCTACCTTGCCCCTCCCGGACCCGGGCTGCGCGGGGAGGGCGCAGGGGGCGGGTGGCAGCGGCTCGGGGAAGAGGAAAAGGAGAGCCAGGAGGAGAGGACCGTCCCCGGAGAGAAGCCCGCTCCAGCTGCAGCCGCGAGCCCTCTCCCTTCCTTCCCGCCCCGCAAACACGGAGATGGCGGCGGCGGCTGCGAGAGGAAGCGCCGGTTCCCCAGCGCCACTTGGCTCTCCAGCACCGCCCGCCACGAGCAGGAGACGGCGGCGGCTCGGCGGCCGCTGGGTCAATAGGCGCCCGCAGCCCCGGAGCCGAGCGAGCGGCTGGCCCCGCCCCCTCCCGACGCGCCGGGATGAGGGGGCGGGCCCCCAGGCGCCCAATCGGAGCGCCTCGCCCGCTGGGCCCGCCCCGCGTCTGTCTCCCTGTGCCCCAGCGATGGGAAGACCTCAGAAGGCTTTTGTGACCTGGGAGGCAGCTTCGCGTGAGTTGAGGCCTTCAGGGGCGTTCAGGCGCCAGCAGCCCTCGCTCCACAGGGGCTGAGCTTACTCCCCACTTCCCTTTTGTTGCTCGGGCTTCCTATCCTAGAACGCCCGGGCCCGGCGTGTTTTGGAAGTGTTCGTGGTGAAGGGCTGTAGAAAAAGGAAGAGGGCTGCGCGTTCTGTTGGGGCTCATCCTTTCCTCCGTTGCTTTTGGTGACATCCTGTTGAAACCTGGGGGCAAGGAGCCTGTCAAAGGCCTCCCTCCCCCAGGCAGACTTAGATATCTGACTACAAAATCTATGAGGGGAATCTCAGAACTGATGTGTGTGCTGCTTATTGATTTACTGCGTCTCAGCTCCAAATTCACCCTTTTTGACTGCACTGTGAAAGTGGATCTGGGCCTTTTAAACAGGCTTTCCTTTGCCTTCTGGGACCGAAGCTTTGTCAGTAGAGGGCACCGAAGAGACATTACAGGAAGAAAAGGGTTTTGCGTCCCCGTTTTGGTATATTTGGTATATCAGTAGGCAGGTTCTTGCAGCAGCGTACCTGACTCTCTCCAGTACCGAGCTCCTACAGTGCTCCATAGCTCCATAGTTTTCTTCCACAGCCCTGACTCTAGGAATTTTGTAATGGAAATGAAACTCTACCCTATGAATAGCTTGTCTGGCACCCTAGAGACATTTGCAGCAAGCTGCAGAGGGCAGATTTTCAACAAGTTTTGCAGACATAGCACCACAGTGACTTCTCTGCCATTGAGTAAGCCAGTCCATGCCCTCTCCAAAAGGCGTAAATCTTAGCCCTGGGAGGGATTGGGGAGGTTCTTCATTGGGCACTGTCCCACTCTGTCAGCCCAAGAATTAGTTGTAAGGTTAGTTCATTATAGCTTCTATTTCTGTATCCTCTAGAGTTCTCTTCTTGCTAGTGAATCCCTCATTACTCTAATCCCCGTTATAATTAATAAATCTTCTTATTAAGGCTTCCCTGTCCCATGAGTAGTCACAAGAAATAGACCTGCAAAGATGAGATTTGGAATTTGGTTTGATTGAGGCTCTGGGCTTGAGCTCCTTGCGAAAGGGAAATGGAATGCTGTTATGGAAACTGCAGGGAGGGTTCAGCTCGTGGCACAAAGATCCAATTATTGAGACAATAACATTTGTCAAGGAAGAAAGGAATTTTTTAATTCAAAAGACATCTTGTTAGGAGAACAGGAGAAGGGTCTCTCTGACTAATGGAGATCAAGGGCTTTTTAAGGATGGCCCATGTGTCTTGAGGCAGGTCAAGGGGGATGGCTGTCTTGGCTCAGGAAGTCTGCCCTTGGGCCTTCAGAATCTCAACTCCTTTATATTGCAGAAAATCCACCATTTCTGGGAAACAACTCAAAAGTTCAAGTGGTTAGTTAAGGGATATGATTATAAAATACATATAGAAGTCATTGAAATTTGTTCAGGGAACCGGTTATAATGCTAGTAATGCATAGCTTGCAAGGCATCTTGGTGAATCTAGCAATCACCTGTGGTTGATCTTGATGAAGTGTCAATTGAAGCACATGCCTTGTGGGCCTGAGAGGCAGCTACACTTGATTGCTATGCTTGTAAAGGTAACAAGAAGGACTATGATGTGGAGTGGATTATTTTGAGTGCCTTTGAGTGCTTATAAAGAGAAATGACAACCACAGGTCCATTAACTCTCAGAGTTATGGTATGGTAACCAGAGAGATTCTATACAGTTCTATAAGAAATTCTTATTTGTTGTAGCAACAAGAATGATGTTGCTGAAAATCAAACACAAATTTTTAATTTTCCTATTACTAAATTATAACTACTATTAAATTCACATACATGCCAGGTTTCTTGTGTAAAAGTTAAGTTGCTAATTGATAAATAATAGAATCTCAAAACTTGCAATAAGTTGGACCCACATGAAACTGACAATCTTCAACCCTCCAAGTTACTCTGACTTTCTCTTATCAGTGGGAGTAGGTTGTCCTTCAGTGTCTAAGGAGACTAGCTTTCCTCTGCTTGTATAAAACCTTGTGACTACAGAGGGCTATCTGTCTAGGTAAATTCCCTGATTTTAATGGGGTTAATAGGATCCCAGAATAGCAAAGCCATGTAGCACATAATCACCAAAGACAAGGTGGGCACATCTACCTTAAAAGGCAACAGTGAATCAGAGTGCCTTGGCTTACCAAGATGCCCTAGAAACAAAATAGATAGGCAGCCTCAAGAGATTATTGCTCGATATTTATAACAGGTAAAGCTCTAGATCAGGTAGCCAAAATCTGACTTTAGTTGCCCAGTGGACAGTCACAGCTTCTCAGTTTTCAGACCTAAATCAATTCACAGATGCAGAGTCCCTTGGTTGAAGGAGAATCTGTGTCCCCTTTAGGAAGGACCTCACACCATTGCCACAGTACACAAGGCAAATTCCTTCAAGTTTTCCCCAAATAGATGGGTGGCCATTTACTAGAGTGACTCTGCATTGGTGAAAAAGAAATAGTCAGATATTTTGAGGTTTGCTAGATGTTGCTGGCTCTGAATCAGTGCTAATTCCTAGGGACAAAAAAACCCACCAATGTTAGTCCACACACCAACTATGTGATAACTTTCCCAGTTCTTGAATGTGTAACTGGAATAGACATACTTAGCAACTGATAGAATCCCCAACTTGGTTTGCTTACCCATGGGATGAGGGAAGAGGAAGAGCTAAGTGGAAGCTCCTGGAACTTCCACTCCCTTCCAAGATAATAAACCAAAAACAACACTGCATGGCTGGGAGGAAGTGCAGGGATTCATGCCACCATAAAAGGCTTTTAAGTAGGTGATGATGTTTATCATATTCCCGTTTAACTAACCAGTTTGGCCGGTGCAGAAGGGATCTAGGAGAATGACTGTGGACTATTATAAACTTAATAAGGAGATGATTCCAATCCAATTGCAGCTGCTGTCTCAAATGTAGTATTTTTGCTGGAACAAATCAACACAGCACCTGGCACTTGTTATATAGCTATTGATGTCGCTAATGCCATTTTCCCTATACCTATTTGTAAAACCACCAGAAGCAGTTGGCTTTTACTTGTCAGGGCCAACAGTATACTTTCACAGTGTTGCCTTAGGGGTACATCAATTCTCCTTAATATAGTCCACAGAGATGCTGACTATCTTGACATTCCATAAAACATCACACCGGTTCACTATATTGACAACATTACGCTGACTGGATCTGATAAGCAGGAAGTAGAAAGTATTTTAGATGCTTTAATATATATTTGAACTAGAGAGAAGGAGATAATAATCATGAGTATGAGGTGACAACTCTAAAGTGATCACCTCAGACATGGGATGTGTTGAAGGATGGTACAAGCTATACAAGGAAGAAACCACTGAGCCACAGAGACATAAATCCAAACAAATGGTTTGGGTTAGAAATGATGAGGATTGCAGGGGGAAGGTGACATGATTGCTGCAGGGACGGTCATACCAATCCTGTGGCCATGGAAGGAAAGCGGGATAGGCTGGATGTATCTCCTTAAAATCCTATGTTGAAGTCCCAAACCCCAGTGCCTCAAAATGTAATAGCATTTAGAGATAAGGTCTTTAAAGGGGCAATTAAGTTAAAATGAAGCTGTTGGAGTAGGGCCCTAATCCAATTTTACTGATGTCCTTATAAGGAGAAACACCAGGGATACATGCACACAGAGAAAAGACCATGTGAGGACATAGTGAGAAGGTATCCACCTGCATGCCAAGAAGAGTGGCCTCAGGAGAAACCAAACTTGACACTTTGATCTTTGAATTCCAGCCTCCAGACTATGAAAAAATCGATTTCTGTTGTTTAAGCCACCCAGTCTGTAGTATTTTATTATGCCAGCCCTAGCAAACTAATATAGAAGGCAATCACCAGCTGGTATAAAATACTTCAAAACCACATATTTGATAAGGGACTAATATCCAAAATATGTAAGAAATCCATACAATTCAATAGCAAATAAATAAATAACCCAATTAAAAAATGGGCAAAGGAACTGAATAGACATTTTTCCAAAGACATACAAATGTCCAATAGATATATGAAAAGGTGCTCAACATCACTAATCATCACCAAAATATTCACAATAAGATATCACCTCACATCTGTTAGGATGGCTATTAGAAACAAGTTAAATGATAAGAGGTGGAGGAAAGGGAATGCTTGTACACTGTCCATGGGATTATAAATTGGTACAGCCACTATGGAAAACAGTATGAGGTTCCTGAAAAAATTAAAAATAGAGCTACCATATTATCCAGCAATCCCATTGCGGGGTATGCATCTAAAGTAATTTCTCTTTTTTTAGAAAATTAATTTGGATTCTCTTGATTGCTACTTATTCCATTTTAAAAAGATTTTACTACCTACTAATAAAAAAGCTTCATTTTTTTCCCTATTGTTACTATTAATAGTATATGAGTCTCTATGTCTCCTAGAGCTGATGATAGCCATTCTAACAAATGTGAGGTGATGTCTCAGATATCTGCTCTTCCATATTCATTGCAGCATTATTCACAATAGCCAAGATATGGAATCAACCTAAGTGTCCATCAGGGATGAGTAAAGAAAATGTGGTATATATACATAATGGAATACTATTCAGCCATAAAAAAGGAAAGAGATCCTGTCATGTGTGACATCACAGATGGACCTGGAGGACACTGTGCTAGGTGAACTAAGCCAAACTCCAGAAGACAAATACTAAATGATCTCAGTTATAGGCATATGTGGAATCTAAAGAAGTGAAACTCATAGAAACAGAGAGTACAGTAGAATGGGGACTGAGGAGTAGAGGAAATGGGGAATGTAGGTCAAAGGTCTTACAAACTTTCAGTTATAAGATGAAAAATTTCTGGAGATCTAACATACAGCTTGGTGACTATTCTTAATAAATAATATTCTATTTTATACTGGAAATTTTCTAAGAGGGTAAATATTAAGTGTTCTCACCACACATGAAGTATGATAATTATGTGAAGTGATGGATATATTCATAAACTTAATTGTGGTAATCATTTCATAATATGTACATGTATCAAAACCTCATGCTTCACACATTAAATATATACAATTTTTATTTGTCAATGATACCTCAATAAAGGTGGAGAAAAAATAGATAGTCCAGTCTCCCCAGAACCTTCAAAACTAACCTAGGTGCCTATTCTGAGATCCAATCTTTTGATTTGAGAAAGACAAGAGAAATTTTATTCTCCCTTTAGATCACAGCAATTAGCTCTGTCATTAAGGAAACAAATAGCTAGGATCTAAGCCTTCTTCTATGAGAAAATGTACCTAGGAAAAGTGAAAGAAAACATTCTCTGTAGTGTATATATTTTTGCGGCTCAGGAGGCTAGAGCTTTTTTATATGAATGCTGAAAAATACAGGGAAGTTTTATATCTCCACATCTAGAAGCTACATAAGGGCAGAGCCCCTATCACAAAGATTCAAAAATCTGATTCTTTCTCCATGACAGACAGCTTTTGTGACTTTGGGTAAGTCACATGATATCTCTAAGCCTCCGTTTTCTAACATACTATATTGGGGTAGTAAAAGCAATTTTTCAGCGTTGCTGTAAGATTAGAAGAGATAATAACTGACATGTTAGGAGAGCATTCCCCAGAGACCTTCCATTTTCCCTAGGAAAGACAAATGTGGGTGCTCTTGAGGGGTGAGCAGAACAAAGAATGTCTGAAATAGCTGCTATGGGACATGAGAAATGAAGTCCACATAGATAATTAGAAAGCACTGATTTGTCATGGAGCAAGTTTACAATTCTGTTCCTTGTCATTGATCTGCAACTTGAGAGCCCAACAGTATACAGTGAGGATGATCCAGGAAGGGCCCTTTCTACCAAGATGCCAGAGCAGGAGCCACCCAAAGAGTGCTCAGGGCTAGGAGCGTATCATATGTATCTGTCCGTTTTCCTACCCACATAAATAATTTTTTGCAGTAGAGATTATGTTAAAATGAGCACTCGATGTAATCTTGAGTAGAAAGGTTTCCAAGGCATGCCTGGGGTGAGATTTCTGGAAGGCATAAGGTCTAGCCCCATGCTTCTGGTGATAAGAAAATCTATATCTATATAAGAGCCTCAGGTTATGTTTGGTAACAGCAGGAAAATCTCTCTTCCCCTGTCAACTGCTACTCTAAGTCTATCTGAGCTCCTCAAATGTCTAAATATATCATATTAAAGGTGGAAAATTGGAAGGTGGTAGGGACAAAGTTCTAGGTTCTAAGAACTTGAGAAAATTTTGTAATTGTGATTGTATAAAACTATAATGAGGGAAGGTTCAATCCTTTACTCAACCCTAGCTGTTGGGAAAACAAATCTGCCAAGAACCCTGAACGTCCCTACATATTCTTTCCAGGTAAGCTAAGAATGCAAAGCCTTGGCCACTATTTACTTGGGTCATGTCTCAGAGTTGTGCTTGCAACAAACAACCTGAACAACCAAATAATGTCTTCTCTCAAACAAAGAGCAGACTTAACCACACACCATAAAGCAGTAAATTCCCCTAAATTCAGTATTCCTTGACTGTGACACAAATTCACCATGTACGTGGCATCCATCTGGACACTTCCCCTTAGACCCTCTGGGATTTGAGGGAGACGAGAAACTAGCACCAAAATCATGCTTACGCTGCTTTGACATCTTCCTTTGTCTCTAATCCATGTCTTGTGTTTTCTGCTGCCATTCATGAAAGAGTAACAGGCTGCAGGTCCTTTAAAATCCTGACCCTCTACCTAAGACAGTCATGCCATTGTTGGTGTAATCTTCACCTCCCTATGCCTTTCCTCCCATGAAAGATAGCCGGGAGAGGGGATGAGTCAAGTAGCATAATAAACTGCTGAGAGGGACATGAGAAGGTGAGGGAAAGAGAGTTGGAGGAGGAATGTCTTTACTTCATAATCCTTCTCACTATTTGAAATTATTTATTGGCTTGTTTTGTGTCTGTCTCTCCCAACAGAATGCACGCTTCTGGAAGTCAGGGACCTTGTGATTCACCACTGTATCTTAATGAGTAAAATAGTGTCTAGCAATGTTGAGGCTTAATAAATATTTGTTGAATGAACTGATGATAATCTGGGCCCTGAGCCACCAGTCGAGGTGGGTTGGTATGCTTATAATGGGTTGCCACGGCTCATAATAGAACTGTTCGATCCTGAGCTACATTTAAAGCTAGTCCTCTGGTCTTTGTGAATCAGCACTAAATCTTTGTATTCCTGTAATTTTTTTAAGCCCTTTAAAGAGAATTTTCCTCCCAAATTATTTTACTAATCATCTCAATCACTAAAGAAAGTCCAATACAGGGAAAGAAAGAAATGAACAGTATGTAGTGAGTATATGCTAGGTACTTTACTTATGTTGCCTCATTTCATTGCTACAAGTCTGCAAGGTTAGTATTTTAAAATCAGTTTTACATATAAAGAAACTTAGATACAGAGAGGTTAAATAACTTGCTTTAGGATATATAGCAGCTAAGTGATACAGCTTGGTTTTTCTGCTTTCAAAACTCCTTCTCTTTTGATACTGTTTTCTATAGAGTTATAATGCTTTATACCTTATGTTACAATGAATACATTTTCCAAAATAACTTTTAGGATATGTATCAGTTTCAGTGTATGTTTCAGTGTAAAAAAAAAAAAAATGGACACCATCCTAGGTATTTTAAGCAAGAAGTTATTTTGTAGAGGATGCTCACAAAAATCCATGTCAGGATTAGAGAAGTGGGCTCCAGACTAAGCCTCCAAGAATGACGCTCAGTACAATGCAAAGCTGACCTATCAGTGACTCTAATACCTCTGAGGACTACTACAATACTGAGTTCAAGAACATACCCCAACCGGGCATGGTGGCTCATCCCTGTAATCCTAGCACTCTGGGAGGCCAAAGTGGGAGGACTGCTCAAGATCAGGAGTTCGAGACCAGCCTGAGCAAGAGCAAGACCCCATCTCTACAAAAAATAGAAGAATTAGTCGGGCATGGTGGTACACGCCTGTAGTCCCAACTACTCAGGAGGCTGAGACAGGAGGATCACTTGGGCCCAGGAGTTTGAGGCTGCAGTGAACTGTTGTATTCTAGCTGGAGTGACAGAGCAAAACTCTTGTCTCAAACAAAACAAAGCAAAGCAAAACTCTATGAGAGAAGGTGGAGTCAAAAAGCTGTTGCTGTCACAACTGCCTCTGCTGCCTATTGTCTTCAAGGAGGCTAAAGGCTGAATAATGGACCATGGAACACTGTTATAGAAAAACACAGAAAAATGTTTCTATGACCTTAATTATAAGAGAAATGCAACCAAAAGTAGTCAAGAGGATGCCTCCACTTTTTTTTTTGTTTTCTAAATTTTGCATGAGTATATCTAATTGACAGACCTAATTCATGACAACAGCTCTAGGTGCAAAGAAGTCTAGGAAATGTTTTAAGCTTCCAGTCTCTGCAGTATAAAAGCCACCAGAAGAGAAGAGTCGAATGAACATTGAGTGAACCAGAATGCAGGACTTACTACAGGCAATGGTTATAGAAATACAAATACTTCTGTAGAGAGAATGGGATAAAAATAAAAACTGTCTCTGTCCAGGAAGACGTATAATATATGATTACTTAGTTGAACTCCAAACTCCTGACATTATAATCTTTATGGCTATGAGTTACCCTAGGGAAAATATCCTTTATGCACATGATAATTAAGTCCAATAACATATCTAAATGTGCACATATCAGAGATGAGAAAATTATTTGTGATGTAGGATCATCACTTTCATTTTTCTACAGCCCTTTGTTTGCTATCACTGTAATTGGCATAATTTGGGGAAGAGGAGGCTTATTTCCAGCAGGCCCCAGGCCTTTCTCTGGATACTCTTTGGCTCTGATTTCTCATATGCCACACAACACTCAAATAGGAAAAGCGTAACAATTTAGTACTCTAAAGCTTCAAAGATACTTAATACATCCAAACATTTTACATGGAGCATCCAGAGAGGCAAAAAGATTTGTCTGAGGTCTCAAGAAAACTGGACTAGAAGCCCAGTTCTTTGGTTCTCTGTCCAGAGCTTTTTCATCACAACAAAATCAAGTCTTAGGTTGCATGCTACCTAGATACAGAATGATATTTTACACATGGGCACGTGTATGTGTGTGTGTGTATGTGTGTGTATGTATGTGTGATTTCATTTCTATCAAATTCAATAACAGGCAAAACTAAGCTATGTCTTTAGAGAAGCATATTTATATGTAAAGTATGAGGCAAATCAAAGAAGCATGAACCATCAAAGTCTGGTTAGTGTTAGAGGAAGGGAATTTTAACTGGGAAAAGGCACACTGGGACTTCAAGTGTGATGGCAATGTTCCAGGAAACTCAGATCTTTGCAGGACATAGGATTTTTCTTTTTTTCCTCATTTTTGAAACCTAATGTAATGCATTTGACTTTTTTATCTCTAACAATGCTTACTTTAAGTGCATACTATATGACAGAGCCAGTCTAAGCGCTAGATTATTTCCTTTAACAAGAACACTCCAATAAAAGCATTATTATTATCCCTATTTTGTAGATGAGAAAACTGAGTCACAGACTTTACTAACTTGCCCAAATCCACACAGTTCAGTACAGACCTGATATTTTATCTATCTGATTCCACCATTCTGCTCTGCTAGCCACAAGAATAAATTATAGACTCCTCTTTTTATTATTATTTTACAGTTATAAAAGTTATAGTTATGAAAACGCTATTAATAATAGAAAAACAGGTCACAAATTGCATACGCATACACAAACATATAATTATGATTACATCTATATTAAAAGTATATGTACATAGGTATAAAAGACCATAATATAAAACACTGATAATTTAGTATGATGAAAATGGGGATGCTTTTTCCTCTTTTCTCCTTTTTTCAGATTTGGCCATATTAAATTTTCAATGGAAAAATATGTTCTAAAATAAACTTCCCATTTACTTGAAACATAAAATTTCATTTTTGTTCTTTTCTTTCCTACAGCTTTGTATGATCTTTAGAAAACTCTTTTGCTCAATGAGTGACTTCATTACTAAATTGGTGGCACCAGATCATTCTAGCTATGCAAATCACAAACCCACAGCCAGCTGAGGAAAAGGCGGATAAAAGATTACATTAAAAATTAAAGCAGTGTGTGGAGATGTGGAGATAATGTGCTTACAATTATTTCTACATATTTAATATTTATGCAATTACAAAGCTAGTAATGATAAATACAGTATTAAATCTTCAGTCATATTCCTTTTGCCCTCTGATATTTTTGACCTTGAACTGAGACTGCCAAATAATATATAAAAAATGGCTGTAGGAGAAGCATTTCCTTTGGCCTATAAATGATAAATGCTTTTTTCTTAGAAAGTGATCTCATTTCTTCCATAGCTTTTGTTTATTTTCAGCACCTTGTATTTTTTTACTCTGGCATATTCCGATCACCCTTGAAAGTACTGGGCTTTCAGTCTTCCGCAGTTTGGTTGTGTTGTTTTCTGGTGCTGCTGCTGTGATGTGTTTTCTGTCAGAGGAAATTTACAGGCACATTAGCCTACTTGACAGGCACAATGAGCCACAAGGCTCTCCTAAGGAGAAACTTCCACGTGCCGTGGTGAGATTTTCCGTCTTTCCATCTCATCCTCCCTCTTAAACAAACCTTCATGCACCACCATGATTCAGATACAAACCCCGTCTGCTTCCACTTACAGGTATTGCTTTGGGTCCTAGTTTTAATTCTCTGGTTCCCAGGAACAGCATGTCGCTGGTTCTGCAGTAAGTAATTCGTATTTCTGCAACAGACTGACTACAGCAGTTTATAAAGCCAGTGTCTTCACTAACAATCACACAGATACCAAGTTAAGAAATGGGTGGGGAACCTTTTCTTTTCATATGATGAATCATTGAAACAAAGGGGGGAAAATAGCGTCCAACAATTATGCAAATAAAAAGCAATATAACTAACATTTATGGAGGATATTTAGAAAGAAAATTCTAAAACAATTGACTTTCCTCAATGTGTCACTGAAAAATGGTCAGCAAGAGGCAATGAAATTTATTAAAAATTCAAAAACATAAAATGCAAAATAACTGAAAAGGTAAACTGTTTTCTTGGCAGATTCCAAATAAATTAGAATATTTCCCAAGGCCACTAGAGAACCAAGGCCTGTGCAATTTCAGTTTCATATATATTATTCTGCTCCCTGGGGAGTAAACTTGCTAAGACAAAGCAGTTCTCGCACATTCATACCCTGACTTGGTGCAAAGCTATCTCTTCAGTTTAAAACTTTCCAGGCCTTTTAAATAATTTTTGAGGGGTGATTTTTGTTTGAGAGCATTCCCTTTGTCCTCCTTATGTTTGAGCCATGAGCTTGTAACTATGTAACCTAGAGAAGTTATTTAAGACCGTCCAAAATCTTGCTTGATTCTCTGCCAAGAATCAGGGATATTTACCAGGCCAATCCATAATATTGGTCTGAGCTACTCTATTTGTTGAATGAATAAACAAATAAATGAACCTTGCATTATCTGGAAACCAAGAATGGTTGTTTTCCCGTGGACTCACTCTTTGGAGAATTAAGTAGGAACATTCTCAGTTTGGTCCCCATGACCTTTTTCTAGGGCCGTCCTCTCCAAGCAGTTTCACAGAAGCCAACTGCAGCTGTGTTCTCACCTATGCCCTCTGTCCTTCCAACTTTCAAAGTTCAAATAGGACTCTTTTTTTAGGTCTGGCAGCCTGGTGGGCCTGGGAGAGACTGACTCATTCCTCAGGGTCCCCTGAGGTCTCTGAGTAAGAGAGCAGGCCACAGATTTGTATCTTTAGAGTGATTCTTCCTTAGCCTTATTTTCTACAGCAGAGGATGACCTCCTCTCTGCCTTTTGCTGCTCTGTAAAGACTGAGAATAAAGATAAGGTTTGAGTTTTCCAGGCTGTGAGGAGGACTAGAGGTCCCTCCAGCTAGTCCAAAGCAATGGCAACAAGACCCATGCATCCTGCCAGCCACTGGGAAAATACAGAAAACCTGAAGAACAAGAATTGTTTACCTCATACAAAGAAAACCAAGACACTAGTCACTGGACTTTTATGTACAGCTGTTCTCCATCCAAAGGTCTTTAGAAATAGGATCCATTTATCTGGGGCAATTTGAGTAAGATTCTTTCTGAAACAGGAGGGCAATTTAAATAACACCTCAAGATATCTTTAAATTCATTTTTTATTTGTTTTGTTTTTTTAATTCATAGGGTCATAAAACAATGGCTAAAATTTTCATAAACGATATATATTTATACTCATACCCAAGCCAGTGGAAGATTTTCTCTAATTTTAACACTGAATTATTGTAACAACTAATTATCAAATGCCTAATTATGTGCCAGGCAGATACTTTTGTAGATGCTGGAAATACAGCACAGCACATATATTAATATTAAAACTTCAGCATGCAGATTGCATCTAGATGCTAAGAATTCTTGGGACCCTCTGACGCATTTTCTGTCCCCACTCATACTTTAAACTGTGCTATGGGGAGCTCTCCAAATCATGAATTTCGCTTGCCTCCTGGGTCCTCCAACACTAATCCAAAGACAACCCCAGCCGAATGGACTCCTTTTCATTGGGATGAGTGTCTCCAGAAGTAGGATCTATTATCTCCTCAAAATCCTGAGGACCTTTTCTTTTAGTATTAAGAACTCTATACTGAAATTCAGAGTTCAGGTAGATAAACTGCCAAAAAGGAATCTAAAACATGGAAACATTTGCCAGTCTGGATGTCTGCACTCATAGCCATCTGGGGAGCTGCTACGAGATAGATGGAGAGGGGAGAATTACTCACCTGGAAGCCTGGCTGTCAAGAGAAAAATCCAGACCCAGGAGCTTTTCTCCTAAGAACCCCTATGACATTTTATTCTTTAAATAAATCTTTTCTTCCTCTCTTTAGGTGAGAGATTGACATTTTAAGATCAATCATACCTCCACTTTGCAGGGTTGGTAGACTAAGAACAGGATAAATGGAAATTAAGCAAAATTTCCATTTTCTGAATAAAAATGCTCAAAATAGCTATATTTTAACTCAGTATAAAAAAAGGGGATGCTCTTCCCCCAGTGGTCATTCTCATTATTATGGTTCTCTCAAGATCTTTTGATGTCAAAATTTCACCCTGTTTTCTCTAAAAGCACCACTCTGAACATGCATCTGCTGTTTGAATAGCAGCAGAAAGCAAAGGAATCTCATGCCATGTTTTTCTCCTTCATAGCCAAGGATGTTTCAGCCCTTCTGCTACAGTCACAGGTTATCAGCTGTTTCAGCTCCTTTCTATCCTGAGATGTATCAGTGTTTTTACTCCAGGCTACAGCTGAATTCTTTCCTCCCATTTATGTTATTCAGTAGCCCCTCTTCTTGTTCACAGTGGCCCTGTTAGCAACTGGCTGGCCTTTCCACAAACCAGATTTGTTTAGTGCTTTTAGCAAATTGAAAATCATTTTTAAAAATATTAAGGTTCTCAGGCCATTCCTTCAGTCGCTAGATATTTATTGTGTGCCTACTATGTGCTAGGCATGGATTCCAGGGTCATGCTGTGGAGAGGAGCACAGCATGAGGGTCAGGAGGGGCCGTGTCAACCTTACCTGGGACTAGTGTGTGGCCTGGGCAAGGCTGTCAACTCCTGGAACTGCAGTTTCCTGACATGCAAAACAAGGGTCAGGGAGAGCTGCTCTTCCTTCAGTCTTTAATATGTGATTGCTGATGGTCTAGTGAACTCATTACAGTGGAAACCCAGTGGCCTCACAAAGGTGAATGCTTTGGTGAATTAGGACCTCTTAAAGGGTCCTAATTCTAACCCAAGGAGCAGTTTTAGTGCTAAGACTTATGCTTTTCAAAGACCTAAGAAGACATTTAAAGAAGGAGTATGTATGTATATGTTTTCCACCTACTGAGCTTATTTTTTGAGCATATTCTCCCCCCAAAATGCTTGTCCTACTTCCTAGATGCTAGGTGGTACAGGGAGTAATCTCCAAGCTTGGAGGGTCAATTAGAATTCCAAGCACTGTCTTCTAATCTCCCCAGGAAAATAATAAATCACAGTTACAAAAACAAGCAATGAGCCCAGATAATACGGGATCTACAATAGTGTCAGTTCATCGGGGTGCATTAAAACTCCCTAATTCTGTGCCATTTCAATATTTCCAAGTTTTCAAAGCATCTACTACTCAATATCATTTGCTATTTATTTATTCGTAAGTATTAACAATAAGATGAATGCTTTCTGTTTATACAATATTGCATTGTTCCTTACTTGCAAGCCACTAGATACTCTAATATCATGTGAGAATTACTTTGTTTCTTCTATCTTCTCACTATATAAAAGTTATTTTATAAAATGCTTTTTAAAAATGTATCTAAACTTGCAAAATATGCAACAGTTTGGTATTGGGACCAGGCAGTATGATTCTCCAATTTTGGGCATAAAAAAAGCAAAAAAGGAAAGAGAAAGAAAGAACCTCATGTTGCTTTTTAGATCTCACTGCCTGCATTTCTGTTTATTCATTTCAATTTCTCGTATCAAAAGAATGTAGTAACTTACCATTTACCATTGATCAGAGAGAGGACAGTTTCTTGTTTCCTTTTCTAAAAACAGACCCCACATATACACCATACATTTTTGAAAAATGAAGAACAGGTAGTAAGGTATAGTTATATTGAGTAGCTCTCTCTATTTCCCTGACTTCCTAATAACATTTCATGGCTTTCTCTTCTTTCTTTCCTCCCTCTTACTATAAATATCAGCGCTGATGACTGACTTTTATTGCCGCCTTACATGCAAACTCCTCAGGCTTGCAAATCAGCTACTGATTCTGGGAACCATCTCCCAGTCTCCGGCCCTGGCTCACACAGTTTCCTGATGGGGTTTCAGGGCAACAAAGAACACACACACTGTATAGCACATTGATTTGAATAGCAAAACTTGAAGGTTGAGTTTTAGACTCCTTGCCTCTCCCATTTCAACCCCCAGGGTGTTTGGCACAAGGCATCTGCCCTAAACATTTTGCCTATTGAGAGGATGGCAAAAGAGCAGCCTGGACAGGTGATACAAACAAATGGAAAAGGAGAATAGAAATGTTTGCAGCAAAGCCTTCCTGCAAGCAGGAATTCTACTTCCTACTTCAAACACTGTTGCTCTTTAAAAATAACAATTCAAGGTATTTTATCTTCATAAAATAAGTTACCCTCCCCAATAATGGTCCCGATTAACATTCTATTACACCTATCTTCTGACCTGATCACAGCACTTTACACTCACATTCACCTCTCATTCTGCATAATCAAGGCTTATGAAGCACATTTAGTGGGTGCATTGGTATGTACGTATGTATATCCAAATACTGTGCTAGTGGAGAAACATGGAAGAATGGAATAATTGGTGGTGGTGATCAGCAATTTTGAAAGCATGCTATGTGCCAGGCACTGTACTAAGTTCACATGCACACACACACACACATGCACACACACACATTCTCATTTAACACAATTCTTTGAGGTACAGCTATTATCAGCTCCATTTTATAGAGGAGAAATCTTAGATGCAAAGATGCTAAGTGAATTGCCCGAGGTCACATGCTAGAAAGTGTCAGAGCAGGCATGCCAACCCCAGGCACTGCACTCCATTGCTTAAAACTGAGATGTTCTGTATCACCCAACAGGTGGCATGATGTATGTGTCATTTGGACACTCAGTCCCAAACATTAAGTAATCTTGGGTGTTACTGACAAACTTCTGGGTCTTGCAGTAATTCTGTCCTCTCAAAAATGTGAAAGTTCCTAGAATTATGGCTCCAGAAAAAAAATTTTTAAACCTCAGGCTCAGGCTGTGCTGGCTGACTTGACAACCATTAGCCACATGTGGCTATTGAAATTTAAATTAAATTAAATGACTTTAACTTCTCAGTTGTATTAGCCACATTCCAAGTACTCAATAACAGCATGTGGCTAGTGGCCACTCTAGTGGCCAGCACAGCTATGGGACATTCCCACCATAACAGCGTTGCTGCTCTAGGAGATAGATAACTGAGTAGATGGAACAGAGCAAACGATCCTTGAGCTCCTCAGAAAGGGATCTGACATGTATTTCCAAGGAAGGACATTTATTGCATGCACGCTCTGGACCAGGCATGGTGCTAGGCACTGGGGGTGATGATCCACAATGATCAATAAGAATCAATGAGGAAAACATGATCTCCACTCCTTTTGGAGGTCATAATCTCTGCCGAGCCAGTCTCTAGTGAGAACACTCCTGTGATAAGGCGGGTTCAATAAGCAGGAGGCATAGAAGACCTAGAACATGGGACATCTAACCCAATTTTGGGGGCAGGAGTCAAGCAAGGCTTTCTGGAGAGGAGAATTATAAACTAAGGTCTTGATCGTGAGAAGCCTCATTACAAGAAAAAAAGCCTCATGCAAGAAGAAAAGTGTTTCCAAATGAGGGAACAGCCTGTGTGAAGACTCAGAAGGGTGAGAGAGTATGCCATGCTTTGGAAGAATTTAAAGAAGTCAATAAAATTTATTTCTCCATCCATCCTGTTGTCTTAGGATTAGAACTTTGATGATTTTTTTTAACATTCCATCCAAGTTGTTCAGTACAGAAGGAAAGGCAATAGGGAAAGAAAAAGCAGAGGATCATTTGGATTGGGTATCCGGGAGCCAGATGTGATTAATAACTAACCCCCCACCATCCCACATGCCCCAGCATGAAGAATATGCCTGGACAGTAGCCTTGGGCTGACAATACCAACACAGCAGCCACCTTGTACAAAGGGCACATGCCGGACATTATGCTGCATAGTTTACTATTAATAGCATTATTTGACTCAAGCCTCACCACGAGCCTCACTATTTCCCTCCATTGACATTCACATAACTGGGAATTTGCTAGAGCAACCCCTGAGATAGAGCGACCTGAATCTATGAGCTATTTGTCTATTTGCTTCAACACCAGCTTATACAGGCTCCTTAGTTATTGCCACTCCCCTACCCCTGGCAAGTGCTAGTACCACCTAAGATGAACAGCCAGAGGGATGGATTAACCAACATGAAGACACAGAAGGTAGGTCAAAGAGAGGAACCAAGAAAATTTGTGTTACTGAGAAGTTAGTTTGCACCCGCTTAGCGTGACCACAAACGAAACAAGTGACTAGGATAAATGTTCTATCTTTCTTTCAGAAGCCACCAAAATAATGGTCAACCATTTACCAATACTGATAGACCCTAATAGAAGGATTTTGGTTTTAGCCCTAGAATTTTCCAGAAAATTAGGAAACTAGGAACAATTGTGCTCGTTGTCTTATCTAGTAATGATCAAACTGACTCAAAACATTTATGACCTTCAGTGAGGTAGTTCAAGCCAACTTTCTTCACAAACTTCTCTCTAAGATTGCCTCAATCTGTTGAAAACTGTTTTATGACTCAACCCAGCTAAAATTTCAGCGGCGCATATCTTCGGATAAAACGCTTCATTCACATCAAGCAGTAATTAAATGTGCAGGGCATGAAATAAGCAGCAAGTTTGGCTTCAGAGCCATCTTGCAATCTGTAAGCTATCCAAGACAGACCATATGCCTTTAAATCTAGATGACTGCATACGTATCCAAGAGAAACCTAACTGCCACTTCTGTACCACAAGTCATTGAAACATGAAAAAAGACAGATCTATGTAGCTTGTCCGACAAATGTGTGTTAATATATATGTCCACTGAGACTTGGTAAACTTCCTTTAACTTTCTGGTTTCTGGATTCAATTCTGCCAGGGAAAGTATTCAAACTGACAACTCAAATCAACATTATTCTTAAGTAGTTCATTGCAATGCACTGTGGTAGAATTTTTGTCTGTCTAGGAAGGGTTGCAACCTTCTCCTGTTGGCTACTGGAGGAAACTCCTCTCCTACTCCACACTGGGGCCTCATACCCACCACTGTGCCTCGTACCCTGACTCCTGAGCAAGCTAGCCGTGGCCTGGCAGAGTGGTTGGTTCAATTGTGAATGTGTGCCGTAGCAAGGGTAATCTGAATCTTCCTTGGGATTGCTATGCAGACATGGGAAGGAGTTGCCTTCCATCCATGGGCTTACTAAGCTAGGAGAATGTGAGAAGGGTATTGCTGGCCATCATCTTGCCACCATATAGAAAGAGTCCATGTGAGAATAAAGTCAAGCAGGGAAAAACAGAACTGAGAGATAGAGAAAATCAGAGTCCTGAGGGCATTGTTTGGGCCCCAGAATTCTGTCATGTCTGATGTAACCAAATGAGCATTGAATGTGTTAAACTGTCTGGCAACACAGGTGGTGCTCAGTAAATGTTACTTTTCCATTTCTTTTCCTCCTCCTTTGACTTTGGCAGCTGCCAGACAAGGATTAAACCCCTCTTTGGCAGCCGACGCTTCTGTTCCTGGCTTTTAGAAGAAAGCCAGTAAGATAGGGTGGAAAATGATGAGCACAGAGTCATACCCAAAAGCAATGTAAGGCCCCTCTGCATCTTACAGATATCCCTTCGGAAACAGCCATTCTTTGCTCAATGCTCCCTCACGTCTCAGACTGCAGCCCAGCCATAATCAAGCTGGTACAATAAGTGACACTTTATTTCCTGGGGGAGGAAGAAGATGAATTGATTAAACCCTAAAGTAGAACCTACTGCAGGAAGCAGGCTCCATAAGCACCCCAACAGGCAAGCAATTTTCTAAGGGCCAATTGTATGAAGGCACCAAATCTGTGTGTTTGGCTATTTGCCAGTAGCACCATCCTAGAGAGCAGGCAATTCAGAGTGTTAAAAATATAGAATTTATCAACTTGACACAGTGTTTAACCTCATGAAAACAAGACAGCGTGGTGGTAATTAGTGCAGAATATTAATAGTGATTTAAAATTCAGATATAATGGGGACAAGTAAAACCACTGCTACTGAATGGTGTTTGCAAAAAAACGCATCCTCTCACCCCTGCACAGTTGTGCAGATAAACCATTTGCTTGCACAATAAGTGCTAGCGGTTGATGATCAAATGGGGTTGTTTATGTGGTACAATCTGTGTAGCACGAAAATCTTAAAGGTAATTTCTGAGACCTTATGTTTGTGATATTTTCAGACTCAATAAGCAATGTCATAAAATCATAGAATTCAGAACTGAAATGGATCTTACAGATGAAAGAAACCAAGGCTCAGAGAAGTTTAATGACTTGGTAAATGGCAATGCAGGGACCTCAAGTCGTGTTCTTGATCTCAGTTGGACATCTCTCTGTCATACCCTATCCCATAAACAATAGCACAGAACATTAGATTTGGAAAATATCCTCTAAATCAGCTAGTCTAACCTGTTCATTTATAGGTAAGGAAATGGGGCCCGGAGAGGTGAGGTTATTGCCAAAGGTTAGAATGGAATTAGGCTAAGATTTTTTGACCCCAGACCCGTGCTCACTCCTTATTGCTATCGACCAACATGCTTTATCAAATTTAGATGTAACCACAAGTCATCCACCCTTTATTTTCTGTCAAAGGGTGAACAAACTAACAAACACCCGGTTATCATCAGGGAAATCCTGGCGATGTGTAAGGTCTGGCAATAAAATTTGTGAGAGTAACAGTGTCAATGAGTCAAGTAAGTGCATGGTCAGATATAAGTAAACAGCTGAGCTGAAAGACTATAAAATCTGCCAGGTGCGTTGTGGTATTTTATCTTTTTCTCTAGTCATTGAGAGCTACAGGCTGCAGCTATTTCTGACACTGAAACCTTACTTGCATCGTCGAGAAGGCCCTTTAACGGCTTGAAGCATCAAGTCCCTTCTCAGGTCTTGGTCCCTGATTTATTTTGATATGGTAGACAGGGTTAAGCTCAGAGTTTTGGTGGTGGTGGTGTTGTCATTTAAAGTTCACTGCTTTCTAAATTCATGTGGGATATCTGCTATACCAGGTAGAGTCTCCAAAACTGTAAGTCTCAGTCTCTCTCTCTCCTCTCTCTCTCTCTCTCTCTCTCCCTCCCCCCCCCCTTCCTCTCCCTCTCTGAAAACTAAAGGAGTTAAGTCATTCTATCTAAGGAAGAGGGGGAAGGTGAGAAGCAAGCCTCAGAGTTGCCTGTCCGCCTACAGAAGAACATTAACATTGTTAATCAGCATTACAGGCTTGGCTTTGCTTCCCAGGAAAGTGGTTAGTAGAGATATAAAATGTTTCAATCCTTTCCAAGCATTGTTGTCCTTGGTGATAGCCAGGAAGGAGGGATTTTTTTTTCCATTTACACCTTTTTGCAACTTTATAGTTTTGAGTTACTAACAATAAGAACCAAACTAACGTCAAATCAGGTTAAAGCAGAGTTACCACCTGCTTGCTCTATGTGCTAAGCATTGTACTAAGCCCTACCAGTATGCAAAAAACAATATGGTCCTCGCCCTTGAAGGGTTCACCATCCTCTTGGAACAACAAGATTTAATAACAAAAACAATAAAATGTCGCTGTCCCTTGGGTATGGTGAATTCTGGTAGAGTCGCCCCTTATCCTGTGTGGCATGACGGAGGGAAGCAGTCAGAGGACTGGGGAGGGAAAAAAAAAGGTAGTTCTGAGTAGTGGGAGCCACCCAAGGGCGAAGACCAGGCCTGTCTCACATGAACTCATGAACAGAGTCATCTCAGTCACCCTTCGACTTCAACCAATTTTTTTTTTTTTTTTTATTGCTTGCTGTGGCTTCCTGCAACCAAGACTCTTGAGGCTGCAGTGTGGAGGATTCCTTTCCCCACACTCTATTCCTTGGTCCACATGTGGCTCAGAGAGAGTGTTCCCAATGTCTCAGAGAAGGGTGTGAAAGACCCCTTCATTCCTTGCTCAAAACACCACTGGCCTTAGACTCACGGACTGTTGTGAATCTTAACAGACCTTCCTTAGATCCTGAGTGATTAGCCTTATATCAAATCTGTAGTCTTCACTCTCTCATTCCTGAAAATGAGATATAGTTTTTGTTATTTTGTTATTGTTTTTCTTAATTTTTATTTCCCCAGTCAGTACCTTGGTCTTTTTCATCACTAATTTTCCTGTTAGGTCCACCCTATTTGCTTTTGAGCTATATTCTGATGTGTCTGAGTGTTTGGTACACAAAGCAGAGGGTACAGTCACTGCCCTTAAACAAAAAATAATAGTTAATCAGCCCATTATTCCCTAGTGGAGCAAGTGTATGTGCCTGCCAGCCCTCAGTCTTAAACTCTTATCTCAGGCTCTGTTTCAGTTACTAGCAGGGACTTTGGAGACAGACCCAAGGCACTGTGTGTTCCCGAATAGGTTATGTAACCTCTTACAGTCTGTCCTTCCTCACCTCTGAAATAGAGCAAATAATAATAATCCTACCTCCTAATGTTGTCAGGAGGATTAAATGAAATAACGTAAGCAAGGTGGTAACTACTGTACTTGGCCCATGGGTGAAAAATGTTACGTTGGCTTTCGTTGTCATCATTGTCCTTATCCTTGATCTGAATCTTCATTAATTCAGTACAATTTTACTGTATCGAAAAAAGAAAATATGTTGGGAGTGAGTCAGAAGAAGGGCACAATGTCGTCTGCCACTAGTAAGAGAGAATGCCGAATTCAGTCATTGGTAGCCACAGACCTGTAACAGATAAGCTCTAACAGAACTTTTTATTTTTCAACCAGCGGTGTAACAATACCAAAAGACAAAAATAGCAGCAAAGTATATTACTCCCACACCTGACAAATCAACTATTATTTTTCTATATTCTTTATTGATATTGTCCATATTCAACCATAATTTTGTAGTTACACTTATAGCAGTTTGGATTCATCCAAAAAGCAAATAGTCCCCTGATAAGCAAGTATTGACTGCCTACCAAATACCAGGCACCATCTTAAGGAAATGGGAACACGAATAAGAAAACACCTTGAAAAATTTATAATCGATCTAAATAAAATATTTTTTTTATTTTGTTAGCATATTTTTTTTCACAGTGTAAGGATTTTTACGTACTGCTACAGAATTAGAGGAATAGTTAAGAAATAGAAGGTAATGGAAATTCCAGAGCTGGCAGTAAAATAGAGAAATGACTGAAGAATGCCTGACCAATCCATGTGAAATATCTGGGCCTGCTCTAAGAAGCATAGGAATACCCTGCACTAGGAATCATTTTATATTACAAAAAAGGTAAAGATAAGAATAATAATTGTTAAAAAGAATGAAGGTGGTTCACGTAACATATTTTAAGATCCAGTATATCATGGGATATCTGCAATAGTGATATCATAGAAATAAAGAGACAATAAAAATATGAAAAAAGGGAAACAATCGATAGAACAAATAGTCTACAGAGTGGGAGAAAATACTTGTATGCTATACATCTGATAAAGGGCTAATAACCAGAATCTACAAAGAACTCAAGCAAATCAGCAAGAAAACATCAAACAACCCCATTAAAAACTGGGCAAAAGACATGAACAGAAGCATTTCAAAAGAACATAGACTAATGGCCAATAAAAATATGAAAAAATGCTCAACATCTCTAATCATCAGGGAAATGCAAATCAAAACCACAGTGAGATATCGCCTAACTCCCTTGAGAATGGCTATTATCAAAAAGTCCCAAAACAACAGATGCTGGCATGGATGTGGAGAGATAGGAACACTCATACACTGCTGGTGGGGCTGCAAACGAGTAAAACCTCTTTGGAAAGTACTATGGAGATAGCTCAAAGAACTAAAAGTAGAACTACCATTTGATCCACCAATCCCAATACTGGATATTTACCCAAAGGGGAAAAAAGACATTTTATAAAAAAGACACCTGCACCGAATGTTTGTAGCAGCACAATTCACAATCCCAAAGATGTGTAAACAATCCAAGTGCCCATCAATGCATGAGTGGATTAATAAAATGTGGTATACGTATACCGTGGAGTATACTCAGCCATAAAAAAGGTGAACTAATACCTTTTGTAACAACCTGGATGGAAGTGGAGACTGTCCTTCTAAGTGAAGTATCACAAGAATGGAAAAACAAACACCATATGTGGTCACTACTAAATTGAAATGAATAGATCAACGCTCAGGTGCGTATGTGGAAGTAAAACTCAAGGGAAATCAAGTAGGTAGAGGGGAGGGGATGGGTCAATTCACACCTAACAGGTACGATGCACACTATCTGGTGATGGACACACTTATAACTTTGACTCAAACTGTACAAAAGCAATTTGTGTAAACAAATTGTTTGTACCGCTGTAATATTCTGAAATGTTAAAAAAAATGAAAAGAGGACTATTTATAGAATTAAGGCCATTAAGTAAATGAAAGAAAAAGAGAAAGAGCTCAGAAATTTAAAATCATTTGCATTCATTCTTAGCTTAATGTTGCTAGGTACCACAAAATGGGATGTGCCACCCAAAAAACAGAAATCTTTTTCTGTTTTTTCTCATTAATGGGTAAGAATACGATTACAATTTTCTCAAAAATTTATTAAATTCCCAAACAACAAAAACTCCATAAAAATAAATGGGGTAAGTGGGAAGCACTTTGCACATTTTGTAGGAGAATTTTTGAATCCTTTTTTTCACTTCGAATTATCTTGCTGCTATTGCATTTCTTTGTGGAATCACACAAACAATTAGGCAATGTACATGGGCTACATTGAGATCTTACTGATCCATGGTCTTTTTTTTTTTTTCTTTTTTTTTTTTTGAGACAGAGTCTCACTCTTTTGCCTGGGCTAGAGTGAGTGCCGTGGCGTCAGCCTAGCTCACAGCAACCTCAAACTCCTGGGCTCAAGTGATCCTCCTGCCTCAGCCTCCCGAGTAGCTGGGACTACAGGCATGCGCCACCATCCCCGGCTAATTTTTTCTATATATTTTTAGTTGGCCAATTAATTTCTTTCTAATTTTAGTAGAGGCGGGGTCTCGCTCTCGCTCAGGCTGGTCTCGAACTCCTGAGCTCAAACAATCCGCCCACCTCGGCCTCCCAGAGTGCTAGGATTACAGGCGTGAGCCACTGCGCCCAGCCCCATGGTCTTTTTGATAAGAATTCCTTGTCATCAAAAAGAAACTGTACAATTGATCATCAAAATAATCAACTTTTCTTAATCTTAGCAAATTCTCACCCAGAAATGATAAAGTAAATGTATTTTGCTTGCCTTAGTTAACTGGTTCCAGAACACTGCTAGAGAAGCAAATTATGAATCATTTTTGGGACAGGAGGTGGCATGGGTTGGTTATTGGTGAATTTCAAGTCTCTCCTCTGGTTAGTTGATGTCCATTACTCAGTAATAGGATAGACAATTTAATTGGTGTCAAGTATTTTTATTAAAAGTAATCTTGCAAAAAATACCCCTTAAACTATCTCATATGCTCATAAATCAAGCACTAAAAATTATAATTCCAATGCAATGGAATACAAATTAGCTGTTAAAATAACACACATATACACACAAATGTATTTAAAAATTTTATGGGAATCACATGAATAATTAGGATATATATATATATCACACAGATATGGGAAGATATTCAAGATAAGTATTAAATGAAAAAATTCTAGTTATATAATGGCATTATATGCATAGTTTGATACTCTTATATAAAAGGCAAATGCCTGTATATAATTATTTCTGGAAGGATGCACAAGAGATTGTGAACAGTGATGACCTTTAGGAGTGAGACTGTGGTGAGAGATATTTATGCTTTTCAGTTTATACATTTCCATGTTCTTTGAGTTTTTTAACCATGAGCATGAATTGCCATTATATAAACTAGTTTAAAACTGAAAAAATATTTAATAAAGTACTGTAAGTGCAGTTAATGGCAAATATTAAATATACCAAAGAAAAAATGGAAAGGTTAAGAAATGGAAATCATTGTTTAATCCAAAAAATTGGCATAATTTTCAGTCAAAATAAATTATGTCTCATGACCCTAAAATAAAACAACCAGAAAATAAATGCTAAACAATACGTTAAACACATTAGTTGCCATGTGTTAACAGCATTAAACTACAAACAAAACTATGAAGCTAATGGCTCCCTTTCAAGCGATTTGCTTTAGTTATCAAGAATCAAATATATAAATGAAAGTTTTCTCAAATAACTTTATGAGTTTCCCCATGAATATGCATTTAAAAGACAGAAGGCCTCTTTCCCTTCTTCCCAACCACACTCACGCACACACAGCTCTGCCATGCACTGTCAACATATGCTCACTCCTGAAGAAAAATTTAATTTCATGACCCACCTAAAATATCGACATCTAAATGTATACTTTTTTTTCCATTGGAATAGCTGCTGCAACAATACCGTTGCGAGGTAAAGAAAAAAAATCAAAGGAATATACACATTTCTGTGGTTTGTCAAATGATCATTTAACAGGTGACCCGTGCACAGGACAGGCTTTCAGGTAATGGCAGCTGCTCCCTTGCTTTAGCCACGCTGGGCCAAACTGGTTCACTCCTTTCACTATTCATGTTAAAAACCTTAGGGGATTGTTTTAATGCCCAACTTTTGCAGTAACGGTGGAAAGAATCCGAATCCACACTGGGGAATGAATATTCAGGATCCCATATATAGACCACTAGGCATACAAATATTGTATAGTGTGGTCTGACCATAATTCCCAAATCCTTCACCAAAGGATTGGAGAAGCCTGGAGCTGGTCCCATTGGCTCCTCTTCCGTGTCCTTTTCTGTCCAATTTCCACACTTGACATAAGAAAAAGTCCTCTTCCTTATATAAAAGATTCTGTGCTGTTATTGGTAACTACTATTATTATAACAATGATTCTTATTGGTATCCTAGTATATGTCAAAGACTGTGCCAAACAAACTGCACATATTTTCCAAATTCTCATAACTCTACAAAAAAATAAGGGCCCAGAGAGGTCACTTGGTTTAGTGATTGTCACGGCTATGAAGGCAATGAAGTTGATCCGCTGCAATGGGATCAGGGAATTGGGTGGAAGGGATACAGAAGGGAGTTTCACTTCTTTTCCTACCTTTTTGCATAGTTTGACTTTTGGAAGCATATTAATGCTCTACAAATTAAAAATTAAATTAAATCAACCAGGATGAGAAGGGAAAACCTAAAACAAAAACAAACTGCAACAGGCAAACACAATTGTATTTCAAATGTATACCATAACCACACAAAACAGGGGGAAAGAACTAATCCAAGTAATTTATAAATACAGTATTTGATTATATACCCTCAGTCTTGGTTGGGGGATGCAATGGGTGAATACTGAAAACAAATCCTGTACTCCTCAAATCCTGTACTCACCAATGAATGCTAAATATAGGGGAAATGTTTATGGGAAGCAGGATTTTCTTCCACCAATCCCCAGGTTGCTTATTAGTCACAAGGGAAAACATAATAACTATATAGTGAACAAATAGTACAATACTTTCACCGTGTCATCAAAATTAACACCACCAATAATAGGCAAATAGACACTGTTTGCTTCTAGATATGATACATTGAAAAAGATACATCATTGCTTAGTAGTGAAAAATTCCAAATGAGGAATGTTGTATATTTTTGTATACTTCAAAAATATCAATATCAAGGAAGACAAAGAAAGCCTGTGGAGATATTCCTATAAAAGATTGATAACTA
>RJWJ010001767.1:37814-118836 GCA_004363605.1 Indri indri
GAGTTCGAGACCAGCCTGAGCAAGAGCGAGACCCCGTCTCTACCAAAAATAGAAAGAAATTAATTGGACAGCTAAAAATATATATAGAAAAAATTAGCCGGGCATGGTGGTGCATGCCTGTAGTCCCAGCTACTCGGGAGGCTGAGACAGTAGGATTGCTTGAGCCCAGGAGTTTGAGGTTGCTGTGAGCTAGGCTGACACCATGGCACTCGCCCCATGCAAGAGAGTGAGACTCTGTCTCAAAAAAAAAAAAAAAAAAAAAAAGAATTGATAACTAAATGCAATATTCGATCCTAGAATGAACCCCACACTGGAAGAAAAAATGCTATAAAGATGTTATTGTGTTAATGGGCAAAATTGACATATGGATAATGGACTAGGCAAAAGTGCTTTTTCATTGTTATATTTACTAGAGTCAAACATTATATTATTGTGATGTATATAAAAGTATCTTTAATTTTATGAGATATACAATAAAGTATTTAAAAGTAAAGAGCATGATGTATATATACAACTCTCAAATTGTTCAGGAGAAAATATTTTATCTATACCCACACATACACACACTGTGTAGAGACAGATAATAGATATTGTCTTACATTGAAGAGTTGTTAGCTTGAGAATGAACAAAATTTTAACAGAAAGAATATATGATTGTGAGTTACAGTACATGTATATGTAGCTTTAACATTTTATGTTAAATAACATGATACGTGAGAGTAAACAAACTACTTCACTTTCCATAATACAGATATATCTCAAGAAGAAAAAAAGCAAAAATTACAATGCTTCTTTAGAAACAATTGCTGTCCTCTTGTATTGTCCCCTGTTAATTATCTAAGGAATTAATTCAATTCTCTACTCTATTTTGACTGTGCGGTCTGCTTTGCTCGTGTCTCCTTTTTCTCCATCCACATTTTTGGGTTAACAGTAATGCAGAGATTCTCTGAATGCCAGAAACTGCAAACACCCCGCATGCTCATCTACCTAGATTTGATTTATTTCAGTTTTAGGACTATTTGATTGTAATAGTATTAAGCCATTAATATGCAATTGAACTAGTCCCAGATGAAGGACTAATTTCCAAGACAGTTCTGTTAGAATGTTTACAAATAGTCATATACAGGCGTATAAAATTGATTGGAATGCCACAAACCCCATGTAGACTATAGTATCCTAAGGCAATTTTTAAAATACAGTATACTTTAGAATTTATTTTACTTTAACAACTTTACTATAGATGGGTTCAAATGTGTTCGAAAGTAGAGAGCTTCATATAATGAACTCCCATGTATCACACAGCCTCAACAATTACCAACATATGGGCACTGTGGTTTCAACTATAACCCCAATTATTTTTTCTTTTTTTTTTTTTTTAATTTTGTGTCCTTTGACCAACATCTCCCCAATGTCCCCCATCCCAGACCCTGGCAGTCATCATTCTCTCTACTTCTGAGTTCAACTTTTTAAGATTCCTCATAGAAGTGAGATCATGCGGTATTTCTCCTTCTGTGCCTGGATTATTTCACTTAACATAACGTCGTCCAAGTCTATCCATGTTGCAAAATCCATGTTCCTTCTTTTTTAAGGCTGAATAGTATTCCATTGTCTATATACGCCCACTGGATTATTTTTAAACAAATCTCAGACATGGTACCATTTCATTTATAAATACTTCACCATGTATCTATTTGGAAAAAGTATCATATTACATCATATATTTTAATAATAATTTAAAGACAATTTTAAAGTAAAATTTTACTTTCAAATGGTTTTTTCCTTCCCTTTATGGCATTTCTTCGTGATCTTTCTCTTTGATCTCTAACCCCCTCTGAGCAATATGGAGACATGCAAAGGCAGAGGCATTGCTTAAGAAACCTCCTCCAGATTATAAATAGCCTGCAGAGTTATGCTCAGAATCTGAAGCTGCATAGCCTTACCATTTCTCAAAACACTTTATGCAAATGGAGGAGGCTAGATGAATGCATAGCTTAACGATTCATTGTAAGACAAACACCCTTTTAACCGCCTCCCGGGTCACCTCAAAAGCCTCTCCGCATGAACTGTCTCAACCACAGCCATTCCCACCCCAAAAAAGCAACCACTCACCTGATCTTTATAATGACCTCCTACGTGCTTTGCTTTATAGTTTTATCACCCAAGGGGGCAAACCTAGATCCTATAGTTTAGCCTTGCACATTTAAAAAAATCTTGGTATATGTTTTTGAAGCTGCATATCCTTTAAGCCAGATTGCATGCTTATCTTATTGAAGGTTCACTACCTTCCCCATCCATGAAAAGTAATTAGGCTTTATTGCTTTCTTTCAATGTACCATTACTATAACTAAAGTATATTCAACTAAACCCACACGAAGATTAAAAGCAAACACTTTTTTCCTGATGTAAGCAGACAAATTAGTCCAAAATACTTTGATCTAGATTGAAGTGGGAGGCACAAAGCACATTTTTATAATCTCAGCCAACACTAGAAAGCCCAACAGTAAGTATTTCATTGTTATTTTGAATAACTTCTGGTGGCAAAGTTCCTCTTAGTTGTCATGACAATATTCACATTCTTTACAATATGGAAGCAATTAGAGAGTACCTGGGAGATTAAAAAGGAAAAAATAAAGAAATGAAAACTTCCAGACAAAGGTGTTGATTTAGGATAATTAGGGCGAGACAAAGACAAATACATTTTGATCAGTTCTGGGTATAACATTTTTTGGAAATCCTTCTACCTACACTATTATTGATTAGGAAAACATATGACTCAAAATGACCGATATATGATTGAAGAAAAATATGAAAAAGAACACACATTAGAATATGAATTCCTAGTTTTGCATTCTCTGTATTTTCACTAAGTCTGCTCTGCTTGCACATCATGAGGCAACAAAAAGTTCAGAAGGATAGCTCATGCTGCAAAAGGTATCCATGTCAGATACGGTGTCAGCAAAAGCTGTCTTCCAGTAAGGTGGTAAAATAACTAATTGTAAGATATTCTTCTTCATTTATGTTTCATAGTCAAATTAGGTTAGAAAGAAACTGGAAAAGATCTCTAGCATTAATATTCATATTTAGTGAGGAAGATAATAATAACATCAATGTTTACAACTTGATTCTTGTTAACTGTTTTGTGTCTTGATATGAGTGATAGGTCCTAGAATTTTATTCTTTTGTTTTTCTTCTAATTTCCTTCTTGCTATAAATCTAACCTATTAGAAAAAAAATACTATATAATTGATTATCCACTAACTATAATATCATACTATTAATATGAAAAGAGATTTTTCCTCTTTTGAAGTGGCTTTATGAGACCTAAAAGAATAATCCAGTCCTGAAGGTGCTAATAAAATGCAGCATTGTTTAATTTTGTTCATACTTATTACCCAAAAGAGTACTAGCTGGGAAAATACCTATGATGCTATTATCATGCATTTATATCAACCATTAATAGTTTTTATGTTAACCTATATTTTTCCATCAGTATTAGATATGGCAGTGAAGATCCAAACTGAATAAATATATTTCCTTGTGAAATTATGGGACATTTGTTAAACCATGCTCTAAATTTAATTCTCACTAAATCATTTCACATATTTTTTCTTAAAAACTGACTGATCAGAAGTCATTGTTTATCTGTAGGATCTCAATGTTACCTTAAGCTCTTGAAGAACTTAGCAAAGATGTGACTTCTGTCCTATGTCTTTTTTTTTTTTTTGAGACAGAGTCTCACTCTGTTGCCCGGGCTAGAGTACCGTGGCGTCAGCCTAGCTCACAGCCACCTCAAACTCCTGGGCTCAAGCAATCCTCCTGCCTCAGCCTCCCGAGAAGCTGGGACTACAGGCATGCACCACCATGCCCAGCTAATTTTTTCTATATATTTTTAGATGCCCAGCTAATTTTCTTGCTATTTTTAGTAGAGACGGGGTTTTGCTTGTCCTGTCTTATATTTCAAATTCCTCTAAGAGGAAAAAAAAAAATGACTTTAAGAACTGGTCACTATTTCTCAGCTGTCAAAAATGTCTTTTTCTCTGTTGGTAGAGAAATATCATATTGCACTGTTTTGTTTCAAGGTCATCTGTCAAGAGTCTCAATTTACCTGCAGGTCTTGATGGATCTTAAACATCAATAAGTGGTTCATTCCTACCTTGCAATATAAAACTCAATCTGTTCTTGTGTCATCTAATAAGACTACGAGCACTTTTTTTAGCAGCGTTGGCAGTAAACACTCAAAAGAATCACATCTAGTTCTCTTTTCTTCCTCTTGAGAGAGGACAAAGATTTCTCCTCCTAAGGAATAGAAACTCCCTGGCATCATGTCTTTGTCAAACAGTTCACCTCATAATGAAGCAATAACCTTTCTATATACAGAATTTTTAAAAGAAAATTTTTTTTTGTTCCTATTGTGAAAGAGGCACTATCTCTGCCTGGATTGTCCATAAAGCATCGCTTTTGTGTGCTTCCTCCCTATTTTCGTGGAATTTAAAGCATTCTTTTACATTGATATACCAAACAGCCATCTGGACTACACAGTAGTGGGCAGTTTATTAAAGGGAAGTTTTAAAAAAGGAAACTACAAGAGCCTGTTTTATTCTTTACATTGCAAGTGTAAGGACATCAAATGTCAATGAATTTATTTTTGTGTGATCCTAAGTACCTCTTTTGCTGTTGTATGGAACACTCAACAATTTTTTATGAAGTAAAAATCCTCATGTCTATACCCAGGAATCCTAAATGGGTTAGGATATGACTGGATAAGTTATTTAATGCATTTTCCATAATTATCATTAATGTTAATTGTTAAAACATTCTGTCAAGGCCATATATTTTAAGTAAACTGACTCTCCCCTTCAGATTCCCTTTCATGCCATTATCTTTTATCCAATAGAGAGTCTGAAAATTTATTTCCTTATTTTTCAGTCTTTAAAAATATTTATAGAGTACTTTCTCCATGCAGGGCACTCTTCTTAGTGTTAGGGAATATTCAAATAAGTTTAAGAAAAGGTTCTTGATTTCAAGGAGCCTATACTTTTATAGAGACAGTAAGATGCGCTCTCAAAAACCCACAACAGAAAGCAATGCTATTTGAGTAGTAAAGCGAAGCGAAATATGTATTGATCATCTAAGTGCTTCACATGTGATCTCACATAATTCCTACAGCAATCCTCCCCCAGGAGTATTATTATCATTCTGGTTTTTTTAGAGTAAAAAAAAAAGAAAATGAAGGAACTTGCTGAAGGTCATGGGATTTTAAAGTGGATCTATCTGAGTCCAAAGCCCATGCTCGGTCTAGTAGGAACACAGTCTTAATCTTTCAGGAAAGGAAAAGGCCATGTTATGCTGAGGTGGTCAGGGACAGCACGGCTAGAAAGAGAAGTGAGGTTTGGAGAGAGGGTGCTCCAGGCATAAGCACAGGGAAGGAAGTGGGGTGGGAAAGGGAAGAACTCGCCTGGGGAACAGCAAGCAGCAGTGCAGATAAATAATGGGAAATGAGGCTAGAACGAGCAACTGTGGGCCCAAGGAGTGAGGCCATTTAGTGGTGGACTGTGGAGGCTGCACTTTATCTGCAACTAACAGTTCCACTGGAACATTCTGATCAAGGGCGTGGGATATCAACATCATTTTTCAAAAAAAATTTTTGCTAATGTAGTATAAAATGCATGACAGAGGGAAGAGATACAAGCTATTCCATCGTTCCCGGTGCAAGCCACACTTCTGGTTTCCGGGTTTGGTCCAGGAAGCGGCCAACCATGCTTTTTGTGGTCTGTGGTAGACGTGTTTGCTCTTTCCTGTGTGAGACCTGCAGTTCCTTCTTAGTTCTAAGTGTGTCATGGAGAAGTGTTTCTGTGGCTGACAAGAACAGGGGAGCAGGGCAAGAAAAAGGGGAGACGCAGACCCATTATACTGTAATTCAAATAGTAATTTTACTCCTCTCTGAGTAAGCTCAACATTGTTGTGCATTTTTTCATATCTTGCAATAAGGCAAATGTCCATGTCCAGGGCAGGGAGGGGTGTGGTAAGAGGAGAAGAGAGTCTGCTGTCATTGACGCTTCATAAATACCCTTCACAAACTCCTACTTAATAAAAGTTCTACACGGTCTAGGTGTGGAAGGGTGGGGGGAATGGCAATATTGAGAACTTCCGTCACGCACTATTAGAGGGCAAGGGTAGGAGTTCAGTGCTAGGAGACACACATATGTCCAGACATTGCAGAAGTGCCCAAACCCTGCACCCAAACTATCCCCAATTTTTCTCTATCATAGGGTAGTAGTTCTTTCCACTGGTTGCACATTAGAATCCCCTGGAGAGTTTTGGAAAAAATATCCGTATCCAGGCCCCACCACCAAGAGATTCTGAATTAATTGATCTGGGGCATTCCCCCCCACCACCACCATTTTAAAAATGAGGGTAATAATATAATTTACATAGGGTAACACATACAGATTTTTGGCCTAAAGTTGGATGAATGGGTCCAGTTTTTAAAACTTAGATGCCGTAAAATTCAGAGATGGACATGCTTTGACCTTCAAGCAGCCAGTTGAGTGTCTGTAAGATTAGAAGAAATTCAGAGACCTAGCAGAAATGGGAATGATCATTAAAATCACCTTTAAAATATATTTTGAACTACATTTACTTAGAGGGTACAGTTTGGCAAGGGTCATAATGTATAATTAATTTTGTTTTCTTTTTAGGCTATGTATGCTGAAACCTGGAATTCACACAGCACACATCAATGAACTCTGGGAAGATTATGGTTTCGTGAGGCCAGAAGATTCCTTCCCTTTGGGAATCATCCCCCCAATATGTCCTGAAGGCCTGTTATAGAGGAACCAGATTTTGTAAAAAAGTGAGTTTATAGGGCTGCTCTTGGTGATATGATTTTGGCCCCAAAGCTTTAAGAAAAACCCTTAGAAGGTCCTGTCATTATGTTTGGAGGAAATGGGTGAGGGAGCACACAGGAAATTCTGCCAGCTCCTGCATGTCTAAAGGCAAAAGCCCTGCCTTGTGCTGTGCTTCCAAACATTAAGGTCGTCTGCATGGGAAAGTACCAGAGAATACAAAGGAATCAAATCCCGAAGAGCACTAAGGTAGGGAAAATAGAACCAGGAATTTAAGACATTGTTTGATTTCCTTGTCACAATTAAAACTGCTTCTGAAACATTGATAAAAGAGAGGATCAGGGATTTTTATCGGTATAAAAAGAATAATTTTGGTAAACATGTAAGCAATTAAACATGCAAGATATAACTTTATTGTTGATGTTTATTTCTGGCATTCTTTCTGAGAGAACTGATGACACACTAAAACCTAATTTCTGGAACCAGTTTTTGAAAGCCCAGATTTTAAATTCTTATTGGTTATTGACGATAAGCAAACAAACTCTTAACAAAGCATTGACACCACACAGGACCTCCGTTTTAACATTAGGCCTAGAAAAATATTGTCATAATTTTAACATTCTGATTTCAGAGGAATGTTAAACACAAGTGGATAAATTTTATATGTAAGTTTAGTTGTCTAAAAAGATTTCAGTATTTGGAAATGCAGGCATACTAACAAAACAACGTCATAGAGTCATCATTTCCCCTTGGCTCCTATGTAGCTATCATCTATGTATGGTAGATATATAGTAACTACTGAAAGTTTACCATGTGCCAGGCCAGGCTCTGAGAAAAGTTTATTACATGGATCATCTCATTAAATACAATGCTTTCATGCCATTGGTCCTATTATTATTGTCCCTGTTTCACACATGAAGGAACCGAGAACTTAAATAACTTGTCCAAGGTCACCCACCTATAGTAGAGGCAGTTGTAGGACTGGACCCAAGATGGTGTGACTTCAGATCCAGGGAAAGGCACAGAATTAATATACCAAGTCTCCACAATAATGTTCAGCGTACAGCATCAGAAATGCACTCCAGGGCCCCCCTTGGAGGCTGTTTAGAGGCAGGACAGTGAAGGCAGAGACTGGAAGCCCAACCTTGGCTTCACCTCCCCTCCCATCTAGGGCTTGGTCAGTCCTCCTAAGGAGTATCAAACAATCAGAAGGTTGTTTCTTTTCTTCTCTAATCTCTCTCTTCTCTTCAAAAAGCAGGTTCAAATGAGCAGAAGGACAGTCACAGTTGCAGACAGGGACAATAGTTGAGGTGACTCCCCTCTGCCTACGACCCTGTGAAGCCAACGATGATTCAGAACGTTGTCAGCAGCAGGCCCTGGGTAGGCAGCTGTGCCTGCGCTTGGTAAGTGCTTCTGAGGAGGCCTCTCTGTCTCTGCCATGGGTTGTATCTGTCCCTTTAAATCCATGCTTCGATCTTTGGACTAAAAGAATGTTTTTGGAGAAATAATAGTAATAATTAAGACCGACATAATACTAACTGCATGTGATGTTCTGTACACTGTACGTACATAACTCCTTTCATCCTTCTTACAATCCTGTGAGGTAGGCACAGGGCTCGGGACTTTCCTGACTTTGGCACTGAAAGTCCTATGGCCCAGCAAACTGTCATGGTTGGTCACCTCAGGTAGGTGCTATTGTGGATAAAAGGTACCGGAAGTCAAGAGAAGTTAAGTGACTTGCTCAAGATCACAGAGTTAGCAAGCGGCTGAGCCAGGATTTGAAGCCGGGTGATCTGGCCTGTGATCTTAATCAACAAGATATGAAGAGTTCTTTCTTCAGAACAGGGGAACCTTAATGATGGACTAAGAACATTGATGATATTATCATCCCAGACACATTTGCCCTGGGAAATCAGAAAAGGGAAGAGGTTATTGGGAAACTGTGTTAGGCCCTTTGTTTACATTGTCTCATTGAACTGTCACAATAACACCAGAGTGTTAGGTGTTATTATTCCCATTTTATGGATGAAGAAACAGAGGCTCAGGAAAATTAAAAAGTTTTGGTTAAGGTCATAGAGGTGGATTTCAAATATAATACTTGCTATCTCTGAAGTCAGTGATTATTTCATTGGATCTGGCTACAAATGTAATAAGAACTTACATTTATAGAGCACTTTGCAGTTTACAAAGCCATGGGCATCAACTCCTTGGATCCATATGAGCCCACTGAGGTGGGCATAGTAGTAATAACATTCTCATGTACACACCAAAGATCTGAGAGGCTGCATCTTCTCTGAGGTCACACAGTGGCTGAACTGAGCCTGGATGCCAAGTTTTCTGAAAAGTTTTTCTTCCTAACTTTATTAGAATATATTCTGTAGGATGCCCATGAACCTGCTTGACAGAAAGAAACGGGTGAGGTAGGCAGTTAAGCAAATGGGGAACTCCAGTTCCAGGAAGAAAGGAGTGATAGAATTAGTAGATGAGAAGGAAATTAACCATGGGGACTTGGAAATAGGTAGTCAAAAAGGGGCCAGGAGAGAATAGACCTAGACTTCTTGATATTTGAGCAAAGACCGGAACAAATTGTACATATTGTGTATAAAAAAAAAAAATCTCTTTTATCTCAAACTCATTCATTTGTTCATTCATTCAACAAATACATAATGAATGCCTAGCATGTGCCAAGTAAGGGGGATCCAAGAGCGAGGAATATAGACGCAGGGCAGCTGGACACACTGAGCTTACACCACCACTGCTTATTCATGCCAATCCTGGCTCTTCCCACACAGGCGGGGGTTGAAGGACAGTTAATTTGTGTAGCATTTGCCAGTTCGTGGTGGAAATGCTCCCACCTGTGGCTTCTTGCAAGCTATTAAGGTGTTGTCAATGAGCTCACAAAATTCCTGAAAATATAACGATCAGTTCTCAGGCTCAGCACACCACTGAAACCATCCCCCACCCCACCCACCCTACCCTCCTCACACAGTTAACGGTGGAATTTGTTGTTTCTCACGAGTTTTAAAGTGTTTCAGGAGCTGTTTCCAGCACTAGGAGGGGAGCATTAAAGCTGGGAAACCACACAGCAGTTTGAGTTTGGGCCCAGAGTGACGGAAGTGAGGGCCGGGAAGTACAGTAATACTCCAAAGCATATTTGTTGAGTCCTGCAGGGAAACAGGCTGGAGCAGATTTGGAGCCTGCTAAAGATCTAGAATTGCGCTTCCCCACTCCAGGAGATGGGCCACTTCGGTAAGTCTGAGTCCCCCAACAGCCAAGCTTTACTCTTTTGGACCCATTTTATCACGTGAGATTCTTACCTGGGAGACAAAACATGGTGATCCTTGACCATGGGCCAGCGGACTACACTGATCTACATTGGGCTAGGAATACAACCTTAAGGTTTGGGCAGATAGCAGGAACTGAGTTCAGGAGGTCAGAAACTTGCTATAAGAAAATGAAGGCGAGTGCCCAGGAGGCAGAGTAGGGAAAACACCAAAGTCTCCTGAATCCTGCTTCATAATTTTGCCTGAGGCTGGTGAAATACGCACATGTTGAGCTATCAACAGATATAAAGTGGCGATGATAATAAAAGCCGGTCAACAAATAAAGAAAGGTAACATGGAAGGATTACTAGCCTCCTAGCTTTTCTAATAACCTTGCAAAAGACGTTTGACAGCGAATAAGAGTTTGCAGCAGTTAGGGTTTCCCATAGAGATTAAAGGCTAGTCTTGGCAATACTCTGCAGTACTTACCAGCATGTGTGAAATTACTCATGGAAATGCTTCTGATTTTGTGCATTTTATTTATTTTTTTAACCACAGTATGAGACTGAATTCATTCTAGATACATTAAAGTGAATCACCAGATTATTTTCAGGGGTAGAACAAAAATTTCTACATACTTCAAGAAGAAAAAAATCATTACAAGTAATGTTTGGTACTACATAAAAGTTCCTGAAGACCTACTCAATTGGAAATTATTTATGTAATGTTTGAAGGCATTTGATAATCAGAAAATGTGGCAAATTCATAATGAGAAACTTGTCAAATGAGTTGGTGGTGACAGTGTAGGTAATTTTTTCATTAATACACAATATATAAACAAAACTCAGTATGTTGAGACTTTTACTTGATAATTAAATCAGGGGTCCCCAACATATGGTGAGTTATATAATTATTTATTATACATTACAATGTAATAATAATAGAAATAAAGTGCACAATACATGTAATGTACTTGAATCATCCCAAAACCATCCCCCACGTCCCCCGACCATGGAAAAATTGTCTTCCATGAAAACGATCCCTGGTGCCAAAGAGGTTAGGGACTGCTGAATGAAATGACAAAAAACAAAACAAAACACCAACAACCTGGATGTGATGGCATTTAGCCTGGTCAGCTCAAGGACAACACCATGTCCGCTTCTATTCACACAGGTGAAAAGACGGTGGTGAAGGAGAGAAAGTACAAAATTTCAATGTAACAATTTATTGTCATCTATTTGCCAATAATGTTCACATAATGTTTGACTGGTTAAAGAGCAAAACCAACATATGCATAAAGGCTCTTTTGAAACAATACATTATAGTAAATTTTGGGCGACATGTGATGGCTTCTAAAACAATGTCTTGAATAATAAATTCATTAGGATAACAGTATATGAGAATATACTCCAATGTGCAGCCCTATTTTGTAATTCTTGGTTATAGTACCTACTTCTTTCTCTCCCCACATCATTGGAAACTACAATTTGACAATATAATGAATGAACATCAAGAATGAGTAGATGCTTCTTTTAGAAGCTAGATTTTTCAATTCTTTATAGATTTATTACCACAACCATCCCCAACTTTTATCCCAAATGACACTGACTTTCAATACCCAAGATAACTAAGTTTTTAATTAAAATTAGAAAAAAAGAACCCACTCCAACTACATCAAAGAATCAGAGACCCACAAAAAATACAACTCAAACAAGTTGCCTCTAAAGACTAATTTAACTACTTTCCTTTTTTTTGCTTTCTTTAAATTATAAAATCAATATAAAACCAACATTAAAGAAAATTTTGAAAAAATGAAAGAAGTTAACTGTCATGCTGGATACCAGTATAATTATTTTCAGTTGTGCACCGGCTATTGCATTCTTCAGCTTAGTGCGTACATATTTTACATAGTTGCAATTGTAGTATATACTTGAATTTGTATTACTTTCATTATTTTCATGAATATCTTTTAGTGGTTATACACTGTTTTTATTTCATCATTGAATATCTAGTAAGTACCTAAACAGTACCGGGTATATAGTAGTAGATGTCATAAATAAGTAATAAAGGATGGTCAGAATGTTAAAGTGCCCAGAAGCTCCTGAAAGACAGGATATTCTGTTTTATGCTAAACAGGATCCCCTTAGGTTCCAGGTAGAGCAGAACCACAGTTGTAACTAAGAGACGAAGTGTGAGTTAATGAATCACACCATCCTTTGCACTTTCTTCTGAGCCATTTCAAGTCTCTCTTCCGGCAAGATACAGGCTTGATACGAGCTTAGGGTTCTGCAGTATGGCCTTAGGCTTGTTATTGAAGACTGTGCCTGACATTGCTTTCCCTGGCTCTGAGGGGGCAAGGAGGACACATTCTTCCTTTGCAACTACTGTTTGCTTTCCTCTGATAAGGAGATCAAGCAGCCCACACTCTGGGCAGCTGATGGGAATGGCAGGTGATGGTGAGAACCAGTGGGGCAGAGAGAAATCCATCACACTTCATTGCGGTATAGCATGGAAAATGAAGCTCGGCTTCACCTGAATGGGCCACATGTTCCCAATGCCAATGTAACTCTCTGCTTTGGGGTGGAGGCTGCCTAAATTCCAGCCTACTACAAGGCAAGCTGTGTGACTGTACTAGAACCACAGGCACAAGAACAGTCATGTTCTCTTTCTCCCCTTGCCTGGTCTTTAATTAGAGTTGTGTATAATAAGAAAGTAGTAAACTATTCTAATCACTTTCTATTGAACAGAATAGCTCAATAGCAATTCAAATACCATCATAATAAGCTGACTAAATTCACATAGTATTTCTTTGTTATTTGGTGGGAAGAGTCTGGACTTAGGATTTATACAGACCTGGGTTCAAATTCTGGCTCTAACACATGATGCATTGCTTGTATGACTTATGTCATATGATCAAATTTCTTAGTCTTCAGTGTTCCATCTTGGGAAATGGGGAGAAGAATTCCAACATGCAGAGGTTTGTGAGTATTAAATGACATAATGTGATAATTTGAAGTAATATTAATAGCTCATAGTAGGCACTCAATCTGAGTTCCACCCTCTTTTCCAGAGATCAGCTAAGGCCCTGGGAATGACCTCATCTACTAGTTTTAAAAGAGTATTAGAAAACAAAAGCCCACATCCATTTTAGAAATATTAAAATGTGTTAAAAAGTCTCTAATGCCCACTGTCACTTTGCAGTTGTATGAGAGAAAGTTGGAGACTTGACTGTCCGTACCACTGTGTGTGCAGCTGATCTAACGAAACATCGGACTCAACTGGAAGACATACCCTAGGCCTTAACACGGTAGCATACACAAAGAGCAGCCTGACAGCAAATCCTGCAGAGCTCAGATTTCCTCTGATAGAATTCAACCTTAGACATAAATTACATGCTGCTTACAAGGCAAATGAAACACAATCTATCAAGATAGAATCACCAAGCTTGCACCTCACAGCCAAAATGGATGTGATTGAAACAAGTTTCTTTGCAGAGTCTTATTTCGGATTCTGACATTTTCTTAGAGTTTGTTTAAAAGTTTTCTGAAGTAACTGAAAAGTAATTGTATTTTTCGGCAACATGGAATCCCTAAGAAAGCACTTAAAATGCAGCAGCTGTTGGCATAGGAAGAGGAGACTTTGCTTGATTCTAGATATTCTGCCAGAGATCTAAAAATACACTGAAAAATTGCAACTGAATTATCTGACTTTATGCAAATAATACCTTCTTTGCCTTCAACACAAGATGCAAATAATTTTCCAGTCTAACAAAAATTCTTGACCAGCCTATTCTTCTCAGAATAAATAATATATCCTAGCACTCTGGGAGGCCAAGGCAGGAGGATAGCCTGAGGTCAGGAGTTCAAGACCAGCATGAGCAAGAGCAAGACCCTGTCTCTACTAAAAATAGAAAAAATTAGCCAGGCATGTTGGTGTGCACCTGTAGTTCTAGCTACTCGGGAGGCTGAGGCAGCAGGATCACTCGAACCCAGGGGTTTAAAGTTGAAGTGAACTGTGATGACACCATGGCACTCAAGCCCAGGCGACAGAGCCAGACTCTGTCTCTAATAATAATAATGATAACAACAACAACAATAATAATATAAGATTTTAAGAAAATGAGTGATAGTAATAAAAACATGAAGTTTTAAGAGGATGAGTGAAAAGATAAAATTTGAAGGATCTCCTTTATGTGTATATCAGGCAGCTCTAAAAATCACAGCAATGGAAAGCCGAGCTCAAGTGCTCTGGGTGTTTTTTTTGGGGGGGGTGGGGGTTGCTTTTTGTTTTGTTTAATTTTTCCCGAAATCATTTGATTTTTTTTTTTTACTTTTTATGGGTTTTAAATTAGACAAGTAATTAAGAATATATTCTTCTTAAAATGAACAGAACGTTGATTTTAAAGCTAATGTCTCCATTGACTACCACTCTCAGATTTGGTGTCCTCTCCTGTCCCACCAACAAGATATATCTCTTTCCACGCACGTACAATATATATTACTTTTTTAGGTTGGGCTTTATATAAATGGAACCATACAATATGTATCATTCTTCAACTTGCTTTATTCATCCAACAGTATTTCTGAGATTATTCCCTGTTTATGAATGTTATATGTATTTCATCCTTTCGAATTTCTTTACAATAGTCCATTATATGAATATGGTAACTTTTAATTAGCCAGGCCATTATAGATAAGCATTTGGGTTGTTTCCAATTTGCTATTATAAATAATGCTACAATTAATATTCTTACGTGCTTCCTTATACACATTTGCTGATATTCCCCTAAGCTAGAAGTGGTATGAACATTTAAAAATTTAAAATTTGTAGAAAGCCCTCCAAAGAGTTGTACCATAACTTACTAGCCATGTGACCTTGAGATAGTTACTTTCCTTTTCTGTGCCTCAGTTTCTGCATCTTTAAAATGTGGGTGATAATAGTACCTGCCTCACTGAGTTATTCCATGGATTAAGACTGTAAATATACATAAAGTGCTTAAAATATTCTCTCCAACGCAAACTATCCAACTGATCTTTTTGGGTGAAAATTGTATCTCTTGTATCACTCCCCCGCCAGGTGTGAACAGGTCCTCACAGCTGTCCTCACCAGCATCCCTGTAAGTCTCCATGGGAGGCAGGTGCTAGGCTTGGTGTTTGGCATCCCGGCAGCTGATGTGGGATTTCCCATCCTGCCTGAAGCCACTCGGTGGGCCACTCATTATCCACATCGCCTGTAAGCAGTGGTCCAGACGGTCCACTACCTGTGGGTTAGGGAAGGGCTGAGCCAGGGCCGCAGTGGTTGGGTGTGGGGTATGGGCCCTGTGGTATGTCAGGGGCATAAAACAGAGTCCCAGGTGCAGACCTGTACTTCCTTCACACTGTTCCCTCTCCTCCCACTGGCATCTGTTCATTAGGGATGAATAGGGCAATCATGCCCAGAACCTGCTTCACCTTCCTCGTGTGCTGCAAGTGAAGTAAGAGAAGGCAAACAAGGAGATACCCTGCCTGGGGGCAGGGCAGGCCTTAAGATCATTTCTGTCACCAGCGCACAGGCAGTATGATGATGATAGTCTATAGAACTCATTTGCAAAGCATCATTTATAGAATTTCTTATAATAAAATAATCTCTCTGTTTTACTAGATATGTGGTTCACTATGTTCTTATTTCCTACATCCTATCAAGTTGCTTTTTCTTTTTTGAATTATCCTATATTTTACTATAAGATTGTATATGCTCCTTACAAGTTAACATGTCTTAACATCCACTGCTTTGGCCTGACCAGAAACTGTTTTCTCCCCTATGCTGCCTAAGTATTTATCAATAGATTTGAGGACTTGCTTTAGCATTCATTGATTCATTCAACAAACATTATTAAATACCTACTTCATGCCAGCCATTGCACTAGGGTCTAGCAGTAATGAAGAAAAATAAAATGTCCTTGTTCTCAAGTGGCTTACAGTCAGTCTGGGGCTGCGTTTCCCAAAGTGTATTGCAGAAAAAACATGTTCCTGCAATTGCCACACACACGCTCCATAAGCAAACTTATTTAAGAAGTGTTATTCTATGCAGGGCACATATCAGCGTATTAAAACTCTGGGTGTCTGGAGATAAAGAATCATACACAGTATTTAATTTTATTTCACCCAGATAAGTTTACACATATTTTTTGCAACACCTGTTGACAGTCCAAGAAACTAGCATTTCTTAAACAGCTAATGGAAAATGCTTTTCTGGACAGCTTTGTCGTTCTAGTGGAGGAAGAATTTGAGGAAAACTCTAGGATCTTAAATTTCCCAAATAGGTTATTGAATTCACAATGTTTTAAGAGAGAATATGTGGTATATACTTGAAAAGGTTGTATATATGTTCAAGTCACTCGTTATTATCCCTTCTTATATAATTGCATTTAAAAATTATGAACTCCTACAAGGAAGGTTTAAAGGACTGTCACAACAGACCACCTTTCGCTGGAACTCTCTGACTGTGCTCCAGCGGTTTCCCCCTAATTTTGTAGGTTTCCAAGCACTGTAAAGTATCTGGGCCTTTCTCTTTCATTATTTTCACTGTTGTAATTATCGAGATCTCGGGAAGATCGTATGGTTAGTTGCCTGGCATGGGCTGGAAGCAGGAGTCCCAGTCCTTCTGGGAAGTAAGGCTTACTGTTTTCTGATGCCCTGAACTCACTGAGGGATTCCTGATAGCATCTGGCTCTGTCACTTTCCTGCTTGAAATACTCTTGAGCAGCTGCCCCTCACAGCAGGGTGGCTGCAAGCGACTGGCTGGGGACTCCGGCTGTAGATGACAGCTGCAGGGTGATTTTGGTCATGGCTGCCAAGAGGCAGAAGTCAAGTGAAAACATTATAGAATTTTTATTATTCACTGTGGCAGTGTGTGCATGGCCAAACAAAGAAGGCACCAATTGAATACAGGAAAAAAAAAATTGGGTCTGTTTCTTTCTCAAAAGCCTCACTGATGTCCTTCCCATTGCTAGAAAGTGAAACAAACAAAAGGAAACAGAAGACACATTGAATATTTCAGCCTCAGTCTATCCTGCTTTGTTTATACATCACACCTATGGTTCATGGGGCACTTGCCAGACACCAGGCACCACTGTTTATAACCAGTATCTGACTTTCTCCTCTCAACACGCTTGTGAAGTAGCGGCCGTTTTACGGCCAAACTTTAGGGAAGTGTCTAACTCGGCCAAGGTTGCACAGCCAGCAGCTTGTGAAACAGACCCTCAGACTGAGACCAACTCTAACAAACAGGACTTACTCAAAAGTCCATGCCCTTGACCCACAACTGTTTGAGTTTCTAACGTCCTGAGTTTCTAATGTCCTGTGATAGTGACTGTCATTTAAATAGAGATGGCTTTTCCCAGTATCGTGGTCACATCACAACACTAAAACGAAGTGGTGTTTCGAAGCAAATGTGAGCAACAGAAAATGAATTTAGTGATTGAATTCCATCTTTGGCTGCTGAATTTCAGTGTAAACTCAGCGCCTGCTTTCCCCGTCAGTAAATAAAGCTAAAGATACTAAGCAACGGTTTTGGATGTGAAAATGACTACCGAGCATATCCCGAACTTCACAGCTTCCTTTAAGATGAAAGTGGCTGGATTATTGTCTGTTTCTGTGCCTGGAGCACCAAGTTGTCCCTGACCACGCCGACTGGAAATGAGCTTCGATCGATCCCTTGTCTCCCGCTGAGGGGACAGGGTTGGAGAGTGGAATAAGTATGTGCGAATTGGACCTGAAGTTTGTTTGTGGAATACAGTCTTTATGGAAAGCAAAGCTTGTAAACATCATGACTCCTGCGGAAATGAAAGAGGCCGTGAGAGAAATGCAATTCAGGTTTCCATCCACGATAAAAGAGTCGTATCAGTGCGAAGAGATGGCAAGTGGGGTGTGTTTCCTGGGAGTCCTTTTCTCTCTGAACACTTCTTAGGATTTTCTTTACGTCTGTTCAAAGATTTTCTTTTCCTTTCTTTTAGAGATTACAAAGGTATTTTATTTTTAAAGAGCTCGGTTCAGTATGAGAAGTCTAGTGATGCTCTGTTCTCTTTCACACGCCTCCCAGAGAAAAGAGAGATTGGAGGCCATTCCATTCATCTGCCAGCCGCTATGGATGGTCTGACAGAGGTATCAGAAGGTCCTCAGAAGAACTTTTAACTGAGAGATCTGATATTACTTCTCTCAAATTGTGAAGTGAGGGGCTTGATCCAGATATAATTATATTTTTCTCATCCTCACAGTTCTCACGGTTCATCCTGATTTCTTCATAGCCAAGTTTTGACACCGAAGCTTCTTTTTCGATAAGCCTGAACGCTCGGGGCAGTTGCTCACCATTCTCACTGCAGCCAGTGCTAAAGTGTTGGTCAGTGTTTGAGATAAACTTTTATTGGAGTGTTTCCATTAAGATGCTTCAAGGCCATTACATCAAGGAATGAGACACATCTATCTTGCTCTGGTTTAATTGCAGAGAGGAAGGTTGGTTTTTATATGCTATAAAGCTACTTTCAGGGAACATAGAGCTTCATATCTATAGTTACAGGGTTTCTTTTCGTTGAAACCTTCAATTTCTCTTAACACAGCTGAAATTATAATGCAGTTTCATTTTATGAGGCTCCTGAAATAGTGGCTACAGTCACTGCCTGGTTTACCAAATTGACAATGACATGTACAATATGAAGCGTCAGGAGCCCGCTCAGCCAGCTTCACGGCGGCAGTTCACAGGATTTGCGTGCACTGCCTGGAGGGGTTCTCTCCCCGTCCTCGACCATGTTGCTTTTCTCCTCAACAGTAGCTCCCTGGAGCCCACCCTCACCCCCTTCCCACATCGGTCTTCAGTTCTCGATCGAGGTGCCCTGATTAACTAATCACCTCTATTTGCTCTCCTTTAGCTTTTCCTCACTCCTCTTTGTCCAGATCAGCTTAGCATTGGCCACTTGGTGAAGGATAAACCCAGGAGAACAGAAGTCGGTGTCTTCACCTCCCATACCATTCATCTGGTATTTTTGCCTCTAGTTCTACCCAAGCCCCCATGGACTCCTGGAGAGAGTCTGAATGGACGCAGCTTCGGCTACTGCTGCCATGCTTACATGAACCTCGAGCACCATCTCGCTCCTTGACTGCACTGACCGAAATGAGGATCACTCAATCCCTGGGCCATTGGTTCATTGAAACAGAATTACTTCTTTTTTTTGTTTTTCCAAAAGGGATTTTTCTCTTGAAAACCAAGCAAAGAGCAAACAAGTACCAAAACATAGAAACTGACAAATTTAAGACCTTTGGCCTGGCCCTTTGCATTTCAGAATCAGTGTTTCCTGATGGACTGATCACAGAGTTCTTCGAATTATGAATTTCTTCAGATTATGGGAAGAGATGGTTGACATACCTCAGGGTAATCGGTTCCACCCATTTCCCAAGTTTCTCTTAGTGCATTCCTAGGATGTACTGAGAGAAGCTCTTTCCAAATCCATCATTACTCATAAAGTGGCAAAATTATATATACTGCAAATATATCAGATGTCATTTCAATCTAGGTTTTAAAAAAGGGGTCCTTCCCTATCATCCCCCCAAACATGAATCTGTTAATCTTATTTCGTCAGAGCTAACTTAAAAGGCCATAGTACTCCAGTTAATAGCACTTTGAAATTAGTTCTATTCCACCCTTTGCATTAATCAAACCCCCAACTCTTTGAGATTTTCCTGGGTGTCAAGACTGGCTCTACCTCCCTTTTATTATACTCCAGTTAATTAGTCCCAGTTATGGAAGAGCCTCCAAAGATGTCTGTGTCAGTTCTTATTTCATTTCTATATAATCAGGGGCTCCATCCTTCCACACATATGTTTGTTCATGTATGTCTGATGTCCTACCGAGATTTTCCACTCCTTAAAGGCAAGGTTGTGTCTGTTTAACAATCTAATCCAAAGCTATCACATATATATATTTAGCCTCTAAGAAAACATTATTTAATGACAATTATGTGGAATTCAAGAATCGGGAGTTACCTTGGTCAAAACCTGCAGTTAATACTTCAGAATAATGAGTTATTCCCTTTTAAGCATAATAGATTGACTCTAGGAAGTTAAGACATTTAGGAATAATCAAAAGTGCTATTAAACGAGAAATTGGTGTAAGTGAGAATCTGTTCCTCTTAGAGAATCTATTGCCTTTGGAACTGGATCGCCTTCCTGTTTCCTTTTTACCAAATTTTATTCCAGGAGGCATTTTTTCCTAAAGCAGCCCAGAGCTGCCAGGGACTGATTTGTTAATACATTGGCCTGGCTATTCTGTTGCCAATTACTGAGACAATGAGGTTGTCAAGGAAGAAAGGGCATTTATTGTGGAGGTGGAAGGAATGGACTGCCTCAAATTTGCCTTTCCAACCAATGGGGTCAAGGGTTTTTCTGGAGGTGAAATGAATATGAACATGTATGAAGTCAGTGAGCACCATTACCTGTTGGGCGTGGAGTGCAAGGAATGCACGTGCAGTGAGAAATCATGCTAGTACATACATTGCCTGGTCCAAAAATGGCAGACGAGTCCCTCCCAGGGCAGGGATTTTAGTAGTATAATGAGCTAGGGGTTGACACGGGTCATTCTTTCAGCCTTGTGCACAGGTGGGTGTGGGGAGTAGGCTGCTCAGTGGGTCCTTGGGCACAGTCTGTGGTGAGGTGTCTCTCATCTTTCCTCTGAACAAACAGGTGGTGTTGTGAGGCTTTGTAGTTACCTCAAAGCCATAAGGAGGTTCTGCCATTTCTGGGGAAAAGTATTGAAAAGGGAATGCACTAGCGCAACAGAAAGTTACAACATTCTTATCAGCAAGTCTTACTGGCCTGGAAACTTGAAACATAAGAGAACTATTAAAAAAGCATTTTTTGCTTATGGAGCCAGTTACATTTTTATGGAAAACATTAATTTGTTTTAAATTATAGATGAAAGTATAGAAATAAGATCCCTGAGGGCAGGATCCCTATTGCAGTCATCTTGATATATTGCTTATATTCACGTAAGCACCATGTCTTGCACGTAAGTGCTTAGTGAACTTTTACTGAGCTAATGTGGATGGGGTGGGCTGTGGAGCCACAATAAAAAGGGTGCTAGTGGAACTGGCTTTAATGATACACCATCTATGTAGCTGGTGGCACTCTTCCTACAGGTCAAGGCTCCTTTACTACACTCTCTTGTTCACCTCCTCCCTGATCTGTGTGAAGGGTTAATTCCTATAGAAAAATCTCATGAATGTTATTTTCAACTTTTGAACTAATACAGGCATATGTAGAACTAATCATTACTTTGAACGTTTGTTCCTTTCTCTTTCTCTCTCTCCTTTTGCTCTTTCTCCCCCATCCCATCTCTCCTTCCATCCCCATTTCTTTCTCTTTCTGAAACCGTTCCTCCCACATGGAATACATTTCATTCTACAGAGGCGAACATCAAAGAGACGAGGAAGAGATGAGACAGGCAGATGCCTATATGAGGAGGGATGGAACATGCAGCACAGTTACTGGTCCCGTTTGTGTACATGTTAATGCCCATTTCATGGGATACTTAGGTGATTTAAAAAAAAATAGTTCATTGTCATAACAGGTTTTCCAGTTGTGTAATTAAATGCAATACAATATGACAAAATAGTTATGGGATGGTTAATGTGTTCCTGGGAACTGAAACAATCTTAATTTCTTCTTTTCTTTCATAAACACTTATTAAATACCAACTATATGCCCAGCATCATGTAGGGCACTGAGCATAGAAAACTATGACAATATAATCCTTATCCTTAACAATCTCCATCAAGTGGGAGAATGAAGAAATTACAAAATCCCACCTCAAAAAACCCCAGGAAGGACAATATTAGCTCTTCAGCCAAATTTTCTAGGAATCAATCTTGTTTTGTAGGAAAGCAATGCATGAATATTCCTTTCCAACACTCCAGGAAAGGTGGAGGGGGGAACTCCCTACCCCCAAGACTCAATGTCATCTCAAAGTTATAAATGTTAATACAACATCTGTTTGTTATTATTATCAACCACACAGAGAGTGGAAATAATGATGTCACTGGGCAGTTTCTTCTCTGCTGCTACAATCTTACCTAATTGTTTAGTTAGTTCACTGGTCCTTAATCCTCACAGAATATCAGAAACACCTGGGCAGCTATTAAATATTTCATCTAATGAGAAATGCTGATTGAATTGGTTGGTTATTAATTAGCTAGATCACCCCCTCCCAAAAGTCAATTTATCAAAAGTAGCAATAACAATAAAAAAGGAATTTAATTAGAATGGGGGTGCAGTGGTAGAATCCACACTTTCATTCCCTAAAAGGAGGAAACAAATTAGTGCTTAGGAAATAGAGTTTTTCTCCCACACAAATCTGAGAGAAATTCTCATGTTTCATGATAAAAGGCAGTCCCTTAAGGGACTGAAGGACTGTGATTTTAGTGTGTGGTCCTGAGGTTGTCAAATGACACTTAGACAGAACTTAGAATATGATTCTAGAGGAGTAGACAGGTAGCATTGTCCCGACATTTCATCCACCTGGAGGACACTGCCTTCAAACAGCTCTTTACAAATGCTGGTATTGGATGCAAAGAGATTCTGCTGTCTAAAGAGAGCATGGAAGTGAAATTATCCTGTTATTCCTAATTCACTGGCCTTGGAAATCATGTAGATGAGTAAGGGGTAACAATATTTAATGGTGAAAATAAGACATATTCTCTTCTATATGGAAAGGCAGGGGTATTTGAAATCCAAGCAAGATATTTTGTAGGACACAGTTCTTCCTTCTTTATAACACTTGAACCAGTACTTATGACCTCATTTCCATACTAGAAAGGAACCTAAAATAAGTTTAGGTCTCAAAAATATTTAGGTCCACACTAAGCAAAGAGTAAGAAGACTATTTGCCATATATATCATATATCTCTCTCTAAAGAGCTGTTTCAAACTAATTTTAAAAAGTCAAAACAATAGAAATTGAATCAAAGTTTCTGTATGGACAGTTCACATTAAAGGGCATAGAAATGAATAGCTCTTTAAAAGGTGGAAAGTGCTCAACTTCATTCATAATAGGGGAAATATAAATTAAAATTAATCTGACTTATCATTTTTTACCTATTGGATTGGTAAAGATCCAAAAGTTATATAGACTGTGGGGAAACATGCACTCTTGTACATTACTGATGAGAGTATAAATTGACATAACCTCTATAGAAGACAATTTGTCAATATCTAACAAAATTACAATGTACAAAACATTTGACCTAGAAATTCACCTTCTAGAAATTTAACCCACAGAAATGTACAAGGTTACTGCTGCAGGACTATTTGTAACATCAAAAAGTATCTATATAATAGTATTGTTAAATGCTACGTCCATAAAATAGAACAATATGAACCATTAAAAAAAATAGGGGCCTGTTTAACCTGCTGATTTGGGATAATATTCAAGATACAGTGTTAAGGAAGGTAAAGTAAGATACATATAATGTGTTGTCCTTTGCCTATTTTTAAATTTTCAACCATATGAATGTATATCATTTATTTAAAAAGAAATTAAAAATTAATGTTCCAGGTTATTGTTGCCAGTTCTCAGAAACAGGCACAGAAATATTTCTGCATGAAATCCCATCCTAAGGCAAAATGATCCCCTGGTGTTCCTGCCTCTATAGGTGCAAATGCTGTACCAGGTCATTTTGCACATTCACTTGTTCTGTATGAATAATAATTATTGACCATTCCTCTTGCATACAAGAATGCATGCAAAGATAATGATTGTGCCTTGGCCACTCTAGTTAATGGAAACCCCCACCACCGCCACTGCTATTAACAGAAAGACTGAACACATTGACTTCCTGAAATGCTTTCCCACGCTCCCCAACTTCCCACTCCTTGCCCTAACTCCTGATCTTTCCCATCTTTCTGGTCTTAGCCTACACATGTATTCTTCCAGAAAGTATTCTCTCTTTTTTTTTTTTTTTTTTTTTTTTGAGACAGAGTCCCTGTCACCCAGGCTAGAGTGCAGTGGCATCATCATAGCTCACTGCAACCTCAAACTCCTAGCCTCAAGCAATCCTCCCGCCTCAGTCTCCAACAGTGCTAGGATTACAAGCAGGAGCCACTGCTTCTGGCCAGAGAGTATTCTCCAACCCCTTCCCCACACAAGACTGGGTTGGATTTTCCTCCCATATGCTCCCAAGTACCCCTTATTAACTGCCAGAGTAGTCCTTATCCTTCTCTATTGCAGTCACCTGTTGAATTGTCTCTTCCCCAAGACTCTGGGTTCCCTAATGTGCAAGGACTGGGCCTTACTGCTGTGTGTTTAGCATCTGTTACAGAACCTGGTTAGTAATTTGCACTGAACGAATATTTGTTAAATAAAAGAATGAGGAATAGTTTTGTCATCAAGCACTACTTCGGAATCAGGATAAGAAAGCCATGCTCTCAAACATCTTACTTTTATTATTAAAAAAATTTTAATAGCCTTTGTTTTTTAGAGCAGTGTTAGGTTCACAGCAAAATTGAGCAGAAGGCTCAGAGATTTCCCATATACTCGCTGTTCCCACATATGCACAGCCTCCCCCACTATTAACATTTGCCACCAGAGTGGTACATTTGTTATAACTAATGAACCTACACTGATGCATCGTAATTATCCAAAGTCCATAGTTTACATTAGGGTTCCCTCTTGGTGTTGTACATTCTATAGGTTTGGAAAAATGCAAAATGACATGTATGCACCATTATAGTATCATACGCAGTAGCTTCATTGCCCTAAAAATCCTCTGTGCTACCAACTTATCCCTTCCTCCCCGCCAACCCCTGGCAACTACTGATTGTTTTATGTTTTAAAAAGTGTTGTCATTTGTCTTGATTCATGCACTTGTATTTCTCTGTTTCTGGAAGGAGGAACATTGACAGTGACTTCTGCTTACACTCTTCCTCCTTCCCTGGATAACCTAGACAGGTGACCCAGAGTCCCCCATCTCTGAGCTGAGAATCGGAGTATCGTGCTCACCATGTTTGCATCCCTTCTATTCAAACAAATGGACTATTAATTTGAAGCATGATATTTTCAGAAGTTAAATAAATCTATGGGAGAGCACTTAAAATTAACGTTCAGAATTATTGTCAGAGGACCTATTTTCCTCCAACAAAAGTTTACGCATCAACAGACCAATTGCAAGTCATGACAGGGCATGGAGCCAGTTTCTCATCCTTTCAAACTTTAGTGCTGACAATAATACTTAAATTTTATGTTTATATACACATGCACACTGCCCAATTTGGCTGCTGTTCCCTGAAAAGCTGGTGAATATATGCCTGATCGATGTCTCTAGGCATGGCCAGAAAAGAAGATCTGGGAAGATAGAAGCCATAGTACCCAGAGCAAAAGTTAACATTCATAAACGCTTTCTGAAATGTACTTTTATGATTAAACAAATATATAAGGGAGAGGAAGAAGATTTTGTGGATGAATCTTTTGCTGTACCGAGAACACCTTGCCCTCCTAAGAACAGGAGTTAGAAAAAGCCTTAAGTTTTGTGCTTCAATTTAAGTATGAGGTTTATTTAACTCTCACTGTCTTTGGAAGTTCTTTCCTTAGAAGAAAACTTTTCAAACTAACTTAACTGTCCTTTCTTGGTTGAATCTTTCTTTGCAATGGAAAGGCAGTAGAAAAGATTTGGGAAGACTAACCAAATAATCAAAACTACCTCCCTCCCCTTTCAACCAACATTTGGTATTGACGTTAGCTACTGCCAGAGGGTAGATGAGGGGCAAATGAAGGAAATGCCGAACTCTTTCCTCTCTGCTCTCTTTCATCGCTTGGGAGAGATTGGCTCATGCCCTCTAGAGTTCAGCAGACAGGATTGTGCCTTCTTTCACCACAGCTCCCTGCAGGAATTTGTATATTCCCTGGGAGTTGAATAAGTGCTTTTAAACAGGCAGCATGATGGCTGAAGCTTGGAGTAGAGCACATTATGAGTTGAAAAGATTTCCCAGCTGCATCTCACTTGTCCCTGATCCCAGCTGCAGCAAAGCATGGGGGACTCTATTTCTTAAGCCCTGTATGTCTATGTACATATTCACAGCAATGCGTATGAGTGCGTGACTTTGAAGCAGTTGAGAAGCCCTGAGCCTTAGAGAGGAATTAATTTACTTTGTGAGACAGACCTGAGTATCTATAGGTATAGGGAAAATACATTATGCTTCTCTGTTTATGAAATTATAAAGATTCTCAGCATGATATCAAACATTTGCATATTAAAAGAAATCACAAGCATGGATCTCCATGCCACAGCAGATAGGAGCATGGAAATAAGAAATAATAATTAGAAATAGGTCAAGAGTACCAGCACACCTTAAGAAAAAAAGCCATGAGGTATAGAGTAGATTCAAGATTGTGTATAAAGGGACTCCTCTCTGGTCTGGAATAACATAGAGTAAGTCTGAATTTCCTCCTTTCTGGGGGAACTCATTCTTATAAATATATGCTGAATTTCCCCCTAAGGTTATACGTAAGCGAGGAGAGCTACCTATACCGAAATGAAAAGGAACATTTGGAAGTAAGGTGTAAAAAGAGGCAATATTCTTCTAAATAAATGAGAAAATTAAAACTTTGGTAATCCATCATTTTTCACTGGATTAACAGCCAATAAATCTCAGGAGCCTAATCCAAAGACAACATCACAATTAAAGGAACATGATCTCCAACTGTCTTAGTACTTCTCTGATAACCAATAAAGCCCATCGCTTACCACTTTGGTCACAAAGTGTAATCAGTCAAAATGAAAGCATCTGGCCCTATATCCCCCGTCATCATGCGAACATGGTGCATTTGTATCCTGACCTATATCCCCTTCATCCTTTGACACTGACTGTAACCCATATGGGGTTTTTGGGTGCCTGATCTAATGACCTCCAACTTCTGTACCAAGCTTTGAATGCCAATTTTCCCCAGGCCCTAGGCTTCATTTTTGCCCTCTTTGTTTACTGACTTACCTGAAGTTATCATTACCTGTCAATTTAGGAGCTTTTGAAGCATTGCCCTCTATGAGATCATTCATATCCTCACTGAAAATCCCAATGCATAAAAAAACTCAATACTAAAAGAGTAAACAACAAACTCCTCAACAAATAACAGGTAAAAAACATAAAAGTTAAAGTGACCAAATGTCTAAATGTCCTCAAAAAACCTGAACAGGATGAAGAAGAAAGCAGTTTGGGAAAGGCATTGCTGTGCCTTGAAAGACAGGGACGATATTTCAGCCTTAATTGCCTGCAATTTTCTCTGCATTCATTATGCTCATTCACAAGTCTAGTATTATTTTGATGTCATTATTCTGCAGATAGCCTTGTTTTTTTATTTTTTAAAATAAAAAGAAAGGGACCAAAGAAAAAAATAGAAAATCATCCGAAGCCTGTCAGGCAAACTGTTCTCTTCTCAGAGGAAGAAAGTGGTTGACTCCATGTCAGCGGAACTATTCATTACACACAATTTCCCTAGAGCTGGAAAACCAGTGTCCAGAGTGTGACTTGCAGTCCCTTTGTTCTCAATATTGACAGAGGGGTCAAATTTGTGGTTTGATTCCTGAGTTTGTTTTGGGCCACAACTCCTCAGCAGCAGCATTCTTATGAGCAAAGGAAAACACACAGCTGCCTAGGATTTAGAGCTTTGCTCAAGGTCAAAAGGGGCACCTCCGCACAACAAGCTCCCGTGAAAAGCCCAGGGCACCAGCAAAAATCAAAGCTATTTGTGAAGGCATATCAGGCAGCCAAGAGCACCCATTAAGCTCTGTTTGTAGAGAATTTAGAGAATTAAAATGGAATAGAAGATATGGCCCCTTCCTTTTAGGAAAGTGAAATCTAATGGAGGGAATAAAATACACAGGCAAGAAAATGGGACAGCTACAAATGAAAATAGATAGAAACATTTACAGGACAGAAGCAGAAACATGCAAAGACATTCACTGCTAATTGGACATGTACAGAGATATATACTCTTGAGCTAAAGCAGCCTGGGAGTGGCTGAAGAAAAGTCTGTGAAGGTATATCTTTCATGGTGTAAAAAATAGGATTTTTAGAAAGATATTTCAGGCTCAGGTCAGACCATCTGATGTCCCAATCCTCCTCTGGCTCCATACCCTGTGTATTTCCCCTCTTCCGTCTGGTACAGAGAATGACTACAGAGGACATAATAGGAGAGGGGCAGACACTTGGGACAGGGGTGGGGAAGGAGTCAAAAGAACATGAAGGGGAGGATCCTTGGGGAATCTGTGCCCAGTTGATAGGGTGGACATGTGCAGCTCCCAAAAGGCTACAAATGTGTCCCCATGCCTGTAGATGAGGCAGGGGAACAAGCTAGCCAGTCTAGAGACACCCACCGCACTTTGGACTCTGCCTAGCAGATTGTATTATATGAATGCAAAGTGAAGAACTGATGGAGTAATCTTAGAAATTCTTTGTAACATTTTCCTGGCTGTGGGAGGGGATAAACCACTCTGTTATGCGCCCTCCCACACCCTGCCCCGGTCTACAGACATGCTCAGAGTGGAAGATGGAGGCGTCGAAGTAAGCCATTGAGAATCAACCAATCCACTGTCCAGTAAAGACCATCTGACTATCCTACCTGCTCCCCTCCTTTGTATGAGGCATAAGGCCCAGATTACAGAGACGTGGACATTTGTAAATGTGAGGTATGTGGCAGAGAGAGAAGTTGACCTGGAGATGGGATACTCCCAGAGCACAAGGAGCATGACTTAACAAATTTACCTTTGGTTACCTTTTTGGATGTATTATCCAAAGACTTTTCTGTACAGTTTGCGCAATAAGTTGGCGTTCAGTGAACAAACGTTGTAGATTACGATAAAAGCACACAATTTTTTATTTGCATTGGAATTGTATCCCAAACATGATGCTTCACCCAGTGCATAATCACCCAGGGATAACCTGCAAAGTAGAAGAGAGAAGGCCCACGATTCCTCAGGTAATGGGTCTTCCTCTTCCTGAGGCTTCACTGGAAAGTGACATTCTTTGTCCTAAATTCTAGGTAAGAGAATGGTGTAAAGTATCCCATGAACCCACTCCAACAAGTTTCCATAGAAATTCTGCCTGATAAAACTTCACTGGTTTATGCTAGACTGGTCAAAAATTCTTATTATGGCAAAAAAAAAAAAAAAGAGTATACATTAAATGTTTGCTAAAGTGTAATTTAATTTATCTCCAGATAAATGCCCCAGAGAGACTTCAGGGACAGAGTTATTCTTCTCCCATTGCCTTTTTATACAAAATCAATTCTTTTAAACTATATACATAGACAAAATGAATATGGAATACAATCAGAAAAAGGTGTGCTAAAAGGAGAATAGTGCATCCTTGAAACCATGCATCTTTCATACTCCTTTTTAAAAGTTATTATTTTAAAAATTATTTGTATGTTTTCTTTCATGATGTTTGCATTTCAGAAAGCAACTTTTATTTATTTATTTTATTTCTGCATATTATGGGGGTACAAATGTTTAGGTTATATTGCCCTTGCCTGCTCCCCCACCCCCAGTCAGAGCTTCAAGCTACTTTTCATTGGTAATCTTTTCTTCACTAGGGATATCATGGGGGAAAGAATTTGACTAACAATCGGAATGCTCTGTGACTTGCGCTTTTACAAAAATGAACGTTACATGTGACATCAGGAATAATAAACTGCATGACAGCAGTGGAAGAAATCCTGGAGGTCTTTCATGGAAGGGTCAGAATTACCACAAGCTTCCGTCCTTATCACTGGGAGCCTTGGGCGTGCTGTGTGGGTGACAGCCTTGAGGTCAAGTGAGGGCCTGCGTCATTATGTGCAGAACCTCATCTGCAGAGCAGGTGTCAGGAAACAGCCCAGAATCCATATAATTTCCTTAACAATGAAAATTTCTCACTAACAGTTTTTAAGTGGGTGCGGAAGAGGTTAATTCTACAGGGAGCAGGAGAGAAATCGCTATTAAAAGGAGGACAATCACAATTCACCACAGGAACAGTTGCCAACATAAAATTTTGGCCCAAGGTACTAATATTGAGCTGTGGATTACAGCCTTTAGTGTGACTATGGCCATCTACAATTAATTTAAGGGAAATGATTTCCTAATTAGGACTGCCACCCATCTAGAGCCTGTGGTTAAAAAGTAGGAAAGGGAAAAAGAAAAGAAAAAAAAAAAAGACACCTCTACACACTAATTTCATGATCTTTTCTATTTTTAATGTTTAGCTGGCTTAAAGTAGCTCTAAGAAAATGAGATCTACGGCCCTAAAATTTAAATATGGCATTAATTCTCTTTTTAAAATTACATTATTGATTCTCTAAACATTTGGTTGCTAATCAGCACTTGTCCCTGGAATAGGGTTTTATTATGTGATATTGATGCAGTATCGAAACCAGGAAGGACTGAATTTCACTCCGTTTTTTAAGTACCCAAATATGGAGCACGTACCCTCTGGGGCCCTATCTGTTCCTCTCCCCATGAGGGGAGGTAAACGGTATAGTGGAAAGAACTCAGGCTGAGGAGTCAGAGGGTGGAGAGTTCAAATCCATCCCTGACTAGCCCTAAAACCTTAGACAAATCACTTAATCCCTCAAGGCTTCAGCTTCTGCATTCATACAAAGGGGATAATTGCTATCATTGATATCTATCTTAAAAGGTCACAATGAGGATAAAATGCAAAACTGACTAAGGGTAGAGGTGACTCGGTTGCAGATATTTGTGCAAGAATGCAATACGTACTCAAAAAGTTGTTTGTCCCCTTGCCACCAAAGAAGAGCGAGGCAGTTAGGAAACCTTTCACTCCAGATAATAGCAAACACAGCTCAAAGTGGCTCGCACAGAAAGGCAGTCATGAGCTCACATCTCTGAAAGTCTAGGGATAATGTTGGCTTCAGTCATGGCTTAATCCAGAGATTCAAATCACATCTGTGGGCTTAGTTCTGTGTCTCAGGCTCAGTTTTGCTGTGTGCTGGGCTTGCCCTCAGGCCAGATTCCCTTGTGGCAGTGAGATTGCTACAGCAGTTCAAAGCCTAACGCCTATACACTGCTATATCCTACGGAATAATGACAACAATGGCAACAATAGCAACTGATATGTATTGATCTGTGTGTCAGGTGCCTTTCTAAGCATTTTATCTATACACTCCCCGCTACAATCTCATTATGTCTGTTTTACAGATGAAGAAACTGAGACACCTAGAGGTTAAGTAACATCCCCAAAGTCCTCCAGCTAGATGGCAAGCAACCAGGACTGGAACCCAGTCTGGTGCTAACTTCTGTGTGCATAACTTCTTTGCTGAGTTCCTCCTCTCAGAGGCCCAGCTAGGAGCTGCTGACAGCTCATTGGCTTTGATTGGGTTGTGTCCCTTCCTGAACTAGTCACTGTGGACCACTGGTGACTAAATATGCTGATTGGCTTAAAGCAATCAGGAGCCACCCCTGGAGCCGGGAGTGTGGTCAGTCCATCCACAACACATCACTGAGAATAGCGGAGGAGTACTTGCCAAAAGCACTAGGCAGCAAGCATCAAATGTTCCCTAAAGGGGTATAGATATAAACTGTAGTTGGAATCTCCAATAGGCTTGCAGTTTAGAAGGAAAGCCCAGCAGGTATGCAAAAGCCGCAATATAAGGCACTCAACCACATTCCTTATAGCGCTGCAGCAAATTACTCACTGTCTACACACCATCAGGATGCCTGCAGGCGGGCCCTGGCAGGTAAGGCTCCATTCCTTGTCTACTCCTGCCCTCATCTATGTTCACACATCCATTCAATCACCTACGCATCATCCATTCATTGAACAGACAACAGAACACCTGCCCTGTGCCACGTATTGTTGGCACTGGGAGTTCTAGGGTGAACAATATGGGCACAATCTCTGCTCAGGTGGAGCCCACAGGATGGTGGAGGAGCTACCGTTACAGCTACAGTGTAACACGCAGTTACCATAGGGAACCGTGGCTGGGAATGTGCGGTGCGCTGTGCAAACCCATAACAGAGCAATCTAACCCAGGCTTAGGGCTCTCGGTGATTTCCAGGAAGAAACGACATCTAATTTGAGACTCAAAGGAAAGTAAGGAGTTGGCTAAACAAAGGTGGTTCCAAACAGGAACTCAGAAGCTCCGTCTTCTGAATGCTCTTCTCTGTGAACCCTGCAGCAACGGCCTCCCATGTCTTCACTATCTTCAAAGCCTCTGTTAGAGCTCTTCCAAAGAAATTAAAAATTTGTGATCTATGTATGCTTTGTCTTGAGTAGGATAGTGTTTATTGAATCCTATTCCTGAAACCCTAGAGTTCTCAGGGATGAAGGGGTGAAAGTGAGGCATGGAGATGGGAGAGCCGAGGGCAAAGAGTCTGAGTGGGGAGACTCCGGGTCTCCTTTCCCTGATCTGACCAGACCAGCTCTGCTTTTATGCTTTGTATAGTGGAAAATATAGTTAAATATTATTAGTGGGCAAGGTCCTACAGCTCAAAAATAAAGTTTGAATAGCTCCGAGGTATAATATGGATTTATTAGACAGGGCTCCTTAAATTTATTGTTTCTGAACATTTGTCGTATGCATTGTTGATGAGGTTCTTGGCTGGGAGTATAACCATTATGGTGACATAGTCTCCATGAGAAAGTTCTGATTTGGCTTACATATGTCAGGTTTTAATGTGTTTCCAAGGAATGCCGCCCTCTATAAAACTATCTAGATGTGGCGAGTAAGACATGAGAAGTTTCAATGTGTGCTTTTGGACTACAATGAAGAAAGGGTGGACCTTTTTCTGGGAGTGATCAGTGAGGTTTTCACACAAGGGGTGGCCTCTGAACTGCATTTTGTTGGATTTCAATAGTCATAGGTGGGGAAAAGGAGGGCTTCGCAGATCAAAGGGGAAAAAAACTGAGAAAAACGTGGGGGCAGAAATGCAAAGCCATGTTTGAAGAACAGCAAGTAGAGTAATTTGGCTGGAACTTGAATATTGTGTGGAAGGGTTGTAGGAGATTAAACTAAAGCTTGGCAAATACGGTAAAGGGGAAAGAATGACAAATGATTTACTTTCCCTCCTCAGGGCATTTGCACTTGCTCTTCTCTCTACTTGGAATGTTCTTCCCCAGATCTCTGCATGGCCTTCTCATCATTTAGGTCTTTGGTCAAAGCTATTTCTTCTAAGAGGTCGACCTGGACCAACCTGTTAAAGCAATGCCACATCTCCTGAGCAACTTACTCTCTAGCCCTTAACTACTTTTCATTTCCTTCAAAGCACTAAATTACCTTGTTCATTTGTTTACTTGTTTAGTATCTTCTTACTAGAAGGCAAATGTCATGAAAACGGGAATGTTTTCTGTCTGGTTCACTGCTGAATCCCCAGCACTGAGTGAAAGCATGGCACATAGTAGGTGTTCAATGAATATTTGTTCAATGAATGAGCATCTATGTTGTTCTTTAGTCAATGGATAACGAGGAGACGTAAGAGTTTTGAGTAAGGGAATGAAGCAATTCCTGCAGTATCCAAGAAAATGTCACTTTCATTTGAAAATTTCAGTGGATTTTAGGATGAAAGGATTAAAGGCAGGGAGATCCATTAAAAGGCTATTTTCACAGTCCAAATAAAGGATAATAAGAGCCCGAACTCAGGCAGGGGCAGTGGGCAAGGAAATACGGCATAGATGCGAGAATTGTGAAGAGCAAAGGCATATTGCCTGCAGACTGGTTAGATAGCAAGGGCGAGGACACGAGATTTGAGGGAATCGTGGTGTCTTCCTCCGAAAGAGAGACTTCGGAAAAGGAACTAGTCTGGGTAGAGTTCGACTTGAAGCATCTTGAATTTTAAGTGGCACAACATGTGTAGGAAGCAGAAAATCATGTACGCCGTGTGCCCTTATCTGGAAAGAGAGAGTAGGGGAGGAAATAAGGATTGGAGAGTTAACAGCTCAGAGTGGTAGCTGACCTCTTGACAGTGAATAAGGTCCCTGAGGGAAGGTGTGGAGTGGAAAGAGCAGAGGCCCGAGAATGGAGGCCTGGAGAGCAGCTGTATTTCAAGGACTTGAGGCAGGAAACGAGCCAGCAAGCCGTGGGATGAGCAGGGGGTGCAGTTCAGGAATGAAAAAGTGAATTGGGAAGATAACATTTCAAGGCCGTCAGAGGATGCCCAGAGATGAAGAATGATGCAGGTTGAAGAAAAGAGCTTCCATTTCTGTCCCTGCAATGGAAAGAGCAGTGTTCAATGCACTCTCCAGTTTGTCATCTCCAAGACCTTCTGCCACATTGCCGCTCTTCCTGGAATCCTGCACACACTTGCAGGTAAATTCTATGTAGCTCCTCAGCAAGCACACCAGTTCAAAGGCCCTCAGCAGTTTTAAAATCCAGTTGCTCCTTAATGCTTTCCTGTATGTGATTTTTTTTTGTTAATACCCAATACCTTATGTTTGAGATCTAGTTTGAATCTCTTAATTGCGAGACATTACTTAACACATCAAGAATAGAACCAGGTAAATCACAATAACCGTAATGATCCATAATCATTATCATTTACTCCTGATCTCATTAACACTGCTAAAGCTGCTATAGGAAGGGGGAAAAAAAGATAATGACTTCTCTTTCCTTTTACAAAGTCGGGGACTATGTTTCTAGTCTTCTCTGCAATGTGTCTCTATATGGTTTTGTTTGGTTTGTTTTGTTTTGTTACTTAGGTCTCACTGAATTTAAATGAAAGTGGAATTTTTGGTTCAGAAGAAAACATGATGGCACAAAAATTATGCAGAGGCATAACTAAGGGATGGTAGAGCTTCCATCCTCTCTTCAGGAACCCCCTACCTAGAGTTACGTTATATAAAATAACTGTTGCCCTGCAGGACTTTTAAAATGAGAGTGATCAAACTTCTCCTTCGTCAGCCACATCTATTGAGCATATACTGTGTGTGTGCACAGGAAGGGTGAAGGGTTGAGAAGGAAGCAGCAGCCTTAGGCTGCACATCTTGGGGTTTAAGGTTGCATCTGTCACTCCTGCTCCAACAGGATTGGCTTAAGATGGAACCGAGGGGGAAGTAAACCTGCAAAGGGAGGCCGTCAGTGGGCCCGTGGGTGGGAAGCTGGCAAAGATGGGTAGGCAGGACAGATTGAGAAGATTCTCTGAATGCTGGGAGGAAAGTAGAGGGTGGAAGTCCCATCCGGATGAGAGTCAAAGCCATGAAATGTGCCCCGAAGCGGTAGATGCCCCAGGTAGCCAGGCTGGCGGAATTCTAACATCTGTGGTGCAAGGAGTAAGTGACTGGCCGCATAGTGAATGGCTCACCAGGCGCTGGGAGGCTCAAAATGTCCAGCTTGTAAGGGCTCTGGAAGGTCATCCAGCCCAGGGATTCCCAAACCTGCCTCTGACCTAGCACTTAATAAATAAGAAGCCCCCAGGTTGAGCCAGGCCAAATGCTTAAATCCTCCTCAGGTGATTCTCGTGGCTGGAGTGAGGGCCAGAGATTTTATATTTCTAACAAGCTCCAGTTCATGGACCACATTTTGAGTAGTAGGGTCCTAGACTGACTCCCCAGCAGACACGTCCATCTTATCTACTATACCCCCTTTAAGAGGTCATTCGACCTATGCTTGATTACCTCTTGTTAAGGGAATCTCATCACCTCTGATGGGACCCATTCAAACTTTATCCCTCCTGGTAGAACAGCTGGTGTGTGTATGTGCATTTCCTAAGTCCTGTTATTAAATTTCGTAGCCTATTCAATCCTTTGGCAGCTGTGGCAGAAAATTATTACTTATGTTTTTCTACCGTTTATCACTTTAAAGGTTATAACATTGACTATAGGTTTTTGGCAGAAAATATAGATGAATAAAGGGAAAAATACATAATATTTGTAATACCACCAACTTAGAGATATCTGCTGTTGAAGTATTGGAGTGTGGCCTTCCAGCTCTTCCTTGTTTTGAGCTGAAATCTGATTCCTGTGTCTTTCCCTCTCAAAGTCACAGAACAAGACTCAGCCGGGGCCCTTTTCTCTGGCAGCGTAGGGCAGTGGCAGCAATTGTCCACTGGCTGATGCTGGGCTGCTGGTCTTTCCCACTGACTTTGTGGCCACCACTCCTCACAGGAGCAAATTTTGGGCAGAGATGAGAAGAAGGAAAACTCAGACCCTCTGGGTGAAGATAATACTACTGACATCTGTGGGCTGTTTTTCCTAGTCATCAACATGGTTTTACAATGAGCCATTGTAGTTCTTTCACTTGATACTGCTTGTCACCAATAAGCAAACATTTTCAGGAATCTGTGACCACAAAACAGAATGCTTTTCACTGGCAAAGTAGATTGGCTCGTGGCCAATCATGTCTTCATCCTTACTCAGTTTCATTGCTATTAGGATCAACCGAATGTGGACTCTTGAGTTGGGATGCCTGCGATCACAGCCCAGCCCCATCTTTTATTACTAACTCCAAAAAGTTGGACTAGTTACTTAACCTCTGGTACGCCTTAGTTCCTTCCTCATCTTTAAATGAGGATAATAACTACCTACACCACAGGTTTCCTTTGTGGATTAAATGTGTTAACACACATAAGTTTCTTAGAACAGTGTCTGACTCATGGGAAGAACCAAGCAGATGATATCTAAAATGCACACATACACGAACCCACAAAGTCAAGCTTAATGGGTAAGATATATTGGGATAAGAATATGAGCTTGGTGCTTCTTTGCACATTTTAACCTTGGGAAATATTATAATTGGGTAAGAAAAGGCTACCGAAGTGCCCAGAGCCAGCTGTGATAACGAGTACATTCTGCCTCCAAAGTCAGAACCGAGACCGTTATCCGTGGCCCTGAGCCTGCGTGGAAGGGGCTGACCTCCGAGCTGTGAGCTCAGCAGCTGGAACAGCACACGTGCTCAGTAAACGCTCATTGGCGAGTGCTGCTGTTGCCACCTGCCTCCTCATGGCTGGTTCTGCCTGGTAGGCCGGCTTAGAGATTGTCCAGGATTCAGAGTGGGAAACCTGAAAAACTAGCGACATTTTGAGTTAGGACTAGTTCTCTAGGACAGGCCATTGAGGATTCCATGTCACTCCCTTTGCACACTGCTGAGACCTCCGGCCGGGCATCGGATGCTCTGAGTCTTGAGAGCTGTACTGAGTCCCCAGGGAGTCACTGGTTCCTCTCTGGGCAATTAGCGCATTACTGCAATTACAGCTAGTTTTCTAGAAAGCTGCTAAATGGCACCCTGATGACAAGAGAAAGATAATGTTCAACCCTATACACCTAACTTCCTATTAGAAAATTACTTAGACCCTGGAGACAATCTGGCTCATTAATAAATAAGTTCATTTCTGTGTTTTCTAATCCAGACTGTAAGTAGTTTACCCCATACACCGATCCTTGGATTTATAACCCTTTCTGTTTTTTCCCCTCTCTGTCCATCTCTGTATTTAGTTTTTAACAGCTTGATTGAGGTATAATTGACATACGATAAACTACATATATTTTAAGTGTATAGTCTGTTAAATTTTGACATATAGATGTCCCTTGGAATCCTTGGGAGACTGGTTCCAGGCCCCTCCGTAGATACCAGAATCTGTGCATACTCACATCCCACACTCATCCCTGTGGAACCTGCATACAGGAAAATTACATCCCCCCAAAATATTTGAAGGTCTCACATTCTGCAAATACTGTATTTTTGATCCACATTTAGTTGAAAAAAATCCACATATAAGTGGACTCTAGCAGTTCAAACTCATATTGTTCGAGGGCCAACTGTACTTTAAGTCATCTCTAGATTACTTGTAATATCTAATACAATGTAAGTGCTATGTAAATATTTGTTATACTATATTATTTTTATTGACATATTGTTATTTTTAATTTTTTAATGAATATTTTCCATCCCCAGTTGGTTGAATCCACAGATGTGGAACCTGTGGATACAACTGGCCAACTGTACAGCAACATCTGTGAAACCAACACCAAAATCAAGCTAATGAGCCTATCATGTCTGTCACCCCCCAAAATTTCCTCCTGCCCCTTTGTAGCTCTTCTTTCCTGCATCTCACAGTACCAGGCAGAATCCTGGGCAACCACTGGCAATCACTGATCTGCTTTTGTCACTATTGATTAGTGTGCATTTTCCAGAGCTTTATGTAAATGGAAACATATCGTAAGCATGCTTTTTTTTTCCTTAGTGCACTAGCTAGGACCTCCAATATGATGTCGACTAGGAGTGGTGAGAGTAGAAATCCTTGTCTGGTTTCTGATCTTGGGAGGAAAGCATTCAGTCTTTCACACTTAGCTGTGTGTTTTTCATAGATGCTCCTTGAGGAAATTTCTTTTTACTCCTTGTTTGCTGAGAGTTTTCATCGAGAATAGATGTTTGATTTTGTCAAATATTTTTTCTGCATCTGTTGAGATGACACAGAATCCATTCATTAAAAAAGCGCATTACATTGACTTTTGAATGCTTTACCAAGCTTGCATTCCTGGGATAAACTTTACTTGATCATGATATATTATTCTTTTTATCTATTGCTGGATTTGATTGCTAAACTTATGCTTAGAATTTATTTACTACAAATCTATATACTACTGAGGCCAGACTTTTTGTGTACTTTGCTCAGTTCACTATGAATCCTGAGATTTTCTGTTCTGACTGGTGGGAGCAGACACTATTCCCAGCCCTGTGCGAGCCAGGCACTATTACCTCTAATCCTTCTGAAGGTTTCTTTCCCTTGTATCAGGTAGTTTCCTCTCATGCATGCTCTGCTCAGCAGTCAGAGAAGCTGACTTTGCAGATCTCTGGAGTTTCCACTCTTGTGCAGCTGTCTCCACTTTGGTCATCTGTCCCTAGCTGCCTTGATGTCCCTAGACACCGAGCTCCATCTCTTCAACTCCAGGATACCACTAAGGTCTAACTGGGTTCCCTCTCCCTGTGCCTTAGCCTAGAAACATCCTCAAGGCAGTAAGCCGGCGCAGTTTAAGGGTTCACTCTGTTTCCCATCTCTCAAAGGATTGCTGTCTTTTGTTGCCTTACTTCCACTGTCTTGCAAACCATCATTTCATATACTTTGCTTTATTTTGGTGGGGGGTTCTTTCATGTGAGAGAATAAGTATGGTCCCTGTTATATTCCACATTAGATAAAAATGGAAGCCCCCACCATTTCTCTTTAAACACATCCTAATTATTTCCACTTAGTTGACAAATTATCTAGCCTCTCACCATTGAGTACGATCTGTTGAATGCTTGAGATGGTGTTTTGAATCTAGCTTTTGTGTGAATCTCTGGGAGTTACTTTTGAAATTAACAATATGATCTAGAATGTGTTTTATTTCCCTACGGTCTTTGTTTCCTTCCTTTACCACTTAGCTAATGCCTTTCTTCTAATGGATTCCTCCCTTACATTTGTTACATATGTGTCAACTAGACTAATTGCTCATGGCACCAGAGCTTTTAAGTTCTTATTGATTCTTTCATCATGTAAATAAGAAATATATGTATGAAACCATTTATTCAATTGTTTAATAGCTGATGTCCTTGTCTAGTGGACAAGGGCATCTGGTGTGTTAGGAGACAAAAATTTTTGAATCATATACAGTACAACAATGAACTTGGTAAACACAACCAAACTGATATTTATGGAAGACCTGTTATTGGCCAGCTACTGAGCTGAGGGTTGCCCCCTACATTAATTAACCTTTACCTTATAAGGTAGACATTTCTCCCCCTCCCATTTTTGTAGATAAAGAAATTGAGTTTCATAAATGTTAAGAAATTGCCGGAAGTCATTCAGCTGCTAAGTGGAGGAGCCAGGATTTGAATGCAGGTTGTCTGATTCCAAAGCTCAAATTCTTTCTCCTCCAACATATTGACTAAAGAAGAAATCAGCCTGTTGTTGATCATTGGACTTTTCCACATGTACTCACTAGTGTGCCCAAGTGGAGAAAGACAGTAAAATCCTCTCAAAAGCAATCGAGATGTCAAAATCATTTGAAGTAGACTTTTAATCGATGCCTTTCTTTCTACATCCTCTTAACCTGAAATCCTTTAAGCAGCAAACAACAACTACAAGTAATAAAGACAGTGAATGAGATAGGCTGGTTTCTACTTAGAAAAAGGTTTATCTGGCTTATCTGAAGTTAGAGTCAACTCGCAAATAAATGCCATATGAATTCAATATCTAAGCATTAAAAGTCAACGTTGTAAAGTATTAACATGAAATATTCGGTAATTTTTCATAATCTAGACTTTCAGGATGCCTTTCTAAGTAGGCAACAAAATCCAAAAACCACACAGGAAAATATTTGGCAGATATGATGACAAAATTTTTAAATCTACATCTGTACCAAGCACACTACAAAAGCTCCAAAAAAAAAAAAAAAAAAAAAAAAACCTCAAGAAACAGAACTAGAAGGAAATATTCGTGACACATGTAATAAACAAAGAGTTAAATGTTTTTGACTGGACTATTCTGGGTCTCAGAATTAACTTCAAACTGAGGCACTTGCTACAGGGAACTTTGTCTCCTGGGCCACCATCCCTCTGAGTAAGTTCTGGAGTCTCTCCTCACCCACAGTTCCTCGGATCATGAATTAAACAAGTCTGAAGTGAAGTTCTGTCTATGCCATTTACAGGCTATGTGATATTGGGCGAGTTTCCAAATCTCAGTTTAACGACCCAAGGGGGATGGCAATAGTACTCAGCTCATAGCATGTTTTGTTTGTTTGTTTGTTTTGTTTGGGGGAATAATATAGCGTTGTCTCTGGTTTATCCTAAGTATTCAATAAATAAAAGCCACTGATCATTGTTACATTCCCAGTGCAAGGACAACATCTGGCACATACATTCCATAAGTATTTGTTGAATAAATAAATAACTTTTACAAATCAATAATAAAGACAACCCATAGAATAATAAGCAAAGGATATGGAGGTAATATACAGGAAAATGCAAATGTTTGCAAACATATGGAAAGAGGCTCCCTTGCAATAATAATAATACAAATGCTAATTAAAACAAAAACGAATTGTCTTCTTTTTAACTTTCCAGATTGGAAAAATAATTTATCAAGTCCCCTTAGTCCTGCCCTGTGAAGAAATGGCAAGTTTGAGGTGTGAAGTTGTGTACGATAGGGTGGAAGTGCAGGAGAGTGAGTAGTGAACTCAAGATTTTAACTACGTACTCACATTTCAGGAAAAATTTTGTTATCTTTTGTGAAAACACCGCAAAAAGGTTATTCTTAGAACTGCCCTAATTTTGATTTTTTTTCTTTTTTTTTTTAGCAGCAGAGGTATATTCTGTCACTGGATTAGTCTGACAAAAACAATATGTTTATTAGCAGGTACAAATTCAAAGCACTATTTAAATAGGCTCTGATTTTTGCCTATTTGATGAAAGCACTTTGTCAAATAAAAACATTCATTGAGTCATCACGTCCTAGGTACTGCTTCTCCAGTTGTGCAACCTATTGGAATTTTTTTTGGATGCCTTCGTAGCACTGGCATGAAAAATGGCCACCACAGAGACTGGAAGATTTGGAATCACCTATCCCAATAAATGAGGAAAGCCCATTTCCAGCATGTCAATGACTGGAGTGTCCATTTGGAAACTGATGACAGCCCCCAATACCAGTAGAGAGAAGCACACACTTCTACATGGGCTGCAGTCCACCCATCCAGAAGTGGTGCTAGATAATTAAAAGTTAAAAAGAAGAGGAGGCAGGAGGAAAGAACACAATTCTGTTTTACTGTACCAAAAAACTTCAACTGCTTCATATACAGAGCATTTCTACCAACCCTGACTCTCGTAGTAGTATTAACATGCAGATGTTGTATGATTATCAATAATCAAATTTCTACATTATGCCTAAGGCTGATTGCTGTCTTTTGAGCCAAAGGTTGAATAAAGCCAATAAAATCACAAATAAACTAACACTCTTCCTGGTAGGTTTATGTCTAAAAGTAATAGAATATAATACAAATTTCTAATGGACTAGCCATGCCTAAAGCCCACTAGTCTCATGCAAGATATTGGCTTTGAGAACCGCACAGTGCACATTAAATAATCATCTAATTTACTATATCTCTGCTGTCAAGAAGCTAGCAATCAGGTAAGAGATGTAACCATGTAGCTCTAACGTGAGACAGAGGCTCTGTGGACCTCCTCTACATCTGACACTGACCATACGGACCTTTGGCCATTGCAAAGACATAGTTTGTTGCTAATTTGAATTTATGGTCAAGCCTCCATTTCATTCATCCCAATACCGGCTTCCCCGAATTGGATAAAACATCTCACACCGCATTTGTGTGCCTCTCTGTTCTGTGGGCCAGGGGCAGGGCTACTTTGTGCTCTCTGGGACTTCTCTTCCTTGAGTTTAGGAACAAATCCCAAGAAAAGAAAGGAGTGGGTACAAGGGTTGGAAAGGCCAAAAGACAAGCTGGGCAGCACACACACTACCGTACGCAAATCTGCCTTTAGAGGAGATGCGTCCGCCTCAATTCCGACTCCCTTGGGCTGCGTTCCTTCCCATGAAGCTTCTTCTCTATCCTCTGTCTATTCCAGTGAAGGCATCCCCCTGAAGCTTCTCTAGTCCTTCTGGAAACCTCGCTGACCTCTTGGACATGTCTGAATCCCCCAAGGAAACCTGGCCTAGCATTTTGCACTGCGATGTCAGACAAACAGCAAGAACCAGCTCCTATGATTGAGTTATAACAGGAGACTAATTGGGGGAAATACCAACTACTCATATCTTTTTGAAAAAACTTGAAAAATTAGTGTCCCTTTTAGCCACCTTGCCTAAATATCCTGGGTCTGCTGAAGAACTATTTACACCTGCTCTTATTTCTCCAGGTAGAACGATTCATTTCTCTTCTATTTTCCTAGCTCCATTTCAAACACAGGCCATCTTCCAAGGGCACTCAGGAAGACTGACCATTGAAGTTTTCCAATGTTATCAACAGTGGCTCCATTTTAGAGGGGAAGAGTCATCTTTTTGTGAGAAGGAGATTTAGAAGAGGGGGGAAAAATGCTGTTTTCTAAACTTAAGCTTTTATTTATTACTGTTGCATCACCAAATGATTTAAATTTGGGGTAACATTTTAATACAGAAAAAAATTTAAAACACCGGCATGTTTGGCATTTGAAATTATGCTGATTGGCCGGCATATTTTAAAACATATCAAATAAGACAGGCATCAGGTGTTTGAAAAACTTTTACACAAAATATATTGTAAAAAAAAAGTGAAAGGGAAAATGTCAACAAATTTTTTAATAAAATTTAAAAGACAAATGCACAGAATTGCAGTAGGTGCAGTAGGTGTGTTAACTCCATGTAGAATTTAAAATGACTTTTGTGGTTTATAATCCTTTTAAGATTCAATCCAGAAAATTGCTTTGGAACAATGAAAACCTGAAATCAAATCATAAAACAGACTAACAGATAAAGACTGTAATACAAATGGACATATTTTATCCTTCCTGTTCAAAGTGAGAGCACATTTCTATTCTTTTTATAAGCACAAAGAAGGGTCTACATTAATTTGCCTTATAATAGTCATTATTTCCTTTGCAAAATTTTAAGTTATTTTTAAAACTAATCTGATTGTAATATTTTTCTTTTTACTATTACTTACTAAATCTATTTTTGTATATATACTGCAAAAAGAGTCAAAATCACATAGATATTAATGAACATAAAGCCATGGTGCTACAAAACAGCTGTTGCAAGGACTGGATTGTGTGTAGGGTTTTTAGGACACAGGGGGTTTATTTTTGTTTTTTTTTTTGAAACAGAGTCTCGCTCTGTCACCCAGGCTGGAGTGCAATGTCTCAATCATAGCTCACAGCAACCTCAAACTCCTGGACTCTAGTGATCCTTCTGCCTTAGCCTCCCAAGTAGCTAGGACTGTAGGCATGCGCCACCATGCCTGGCTAATTTTTTTTTTCCAGTTTTTATAGAGATGGAGTCTCACTATGTTGCCCAGGTTGGTCTCAAACTCCTGGCCTCAAGCGATCCCCCTGCCTTGACCTACAAAGTGCTAGAATTATGGATGTGAGACACTGAACCCGATCCTAGATTTTACTTTGAAATTATCACCTTTGGATTTGAATTCTGCTTATAATCAGTGTCTGCCAGGCAGAGACTAGATAGAACAAGATCAAAACCCACATTTTCTTGGTAGGCTTTATTCCTTCTATTACTGTACAACTTTTCAGAGGACATTGAAATTCTCTGCTATAGTCTCTATGTGACTGGCTTTTAATGTATGGTAGCATGTCCCAAGGGCAGAGCAAATTATGCTACCTGAACCCTTTATCTGTAAGCAGCAATACAACAGGGCGATGTAAAATAGAAGACAGATTTATTTAGACATAAACAATGTAAAAAATATTATTCGATACAAGAAACATAAAATCCAATATCCCAATAAATCTAGCTGGCAAGCCTTACCTTATTGCTAAATGATTGCACAAAAGAACAAACTTTCTTTAATGTTTCCAGGTTGACAAATGCAATCTGTTCTGTCTACAGCCTTCTAACTTTGTCAGGAGCTATAAAGTCCTTTTCTCTGGGGTGCCAATGTTTCGAGGAGGCTTGCAGGATTTCAGTCTATTTTGTTGCAGCTTACTGGGGCCCTGCCCTTGCTTTTTGTCCCCTGATATTTATAAAAACAGCAGGCACTATTGGAGTATAGTGTCGAAGAGTTGCTCATATTTTGTCTTAAAATTATTAATCAGTTATAAAAATGATCTAGTCCAGTGTATCTCAAACATTAATGTGCATAAAGATCACCTGAGGATCGTGTAAAGAGCAGACTCACATTATTTGGGGAGAGGCCTGGGATTCTTCAGTTTGAAAAAGTTCCCAGGTGTAGCCAATGTTGTGTGTTCTGTGGTCCACATTTTGTGTTGCAAGGATTTATATGACCTCATTTTCAAAAGAAAAATATGACACAAATGGTTTTAAAAACAAATTTCCAAGGATATTTAGGACTGTTATATTGGAATAGTTATTAAACTCTTTCTACATGCCAGGCCCGGGTCAGGCAATGGGGACATGCAGATGAGGGTTTCACAGTCCTGTTGTCATGGAGCTTACAGGGTAGTAGGGAGCCAGGGTGATGGGGGAGCCAGGGCGGAGAAGTGGACAACTTACATATTGCTCACGGTTGGAGCCAGAATTTGTTTTCCTGAATTCCAGACCATGGTCCTGCGTAGCATTCAGCCTTTTGCCCTCTCTACAGCTGTCTGATGTCCTGCCGACCTTCTCCCACCCTGCCTGGCCTCCTATTTTCGGCACCTTCTCCAAACTACATGGTAAATTCCTCTATTTCAAAGGCCCAGTCAAGAATGACTAATTATTCCCTGTTAAGGGATGTGACTATTATCCTATAAGTAATAGGGAATCCTTGAAGGGTTTTAGCAGGAAAGTGTCACTGGAGGAGCTAGAGTTTGATCTGTGCTGTTGACTAATGACATCAGCAGCACCTAGGGCAGCGTCTGGCAGTAAGAATTCAGTCAGCATTTGTTGAATGAATGAATGCATTTTGGAGAGGCCAACTCCTTGAAGTAAGGAATGGTTTGGGTGAGAAGAATTCTTCTATGTGAGGATTAGGGAGAATGAGTGGACCATCTTTTCTATGCCTCTACACCAAGCCCTGAGGCTGGCATTGTCATTTAATCTCATGAAATCCTTCCAATAATCAGAGAGAACAGTAGCTATAAACTGGTCCTGTCTGGATGAGAACACGGGTTCCCTAACCCCAGCACACCCCCCCCCTTTTTAGCTCACTGCTACTTCAAAAGCATGTTACATGTATGATACTTATCACAGTACTATGTACAGCAAAGGCACGTTGGATGCAAATACAAAATGGTGGTAGAAAGTGTGGCAAAATGATTAAGCACTTGTGCTAGGGAGTCAAATAGTCCTGATTTCAAATTCTGCTTCCGCCACTTAATAGTGAACTTGGGCAAGTTAATTAATCTCTCTGAGTCAGGTTCCTCTTCTGTAAGTGGCAGTAATAACACCGACTTCACAGAACTACTGTGAGACAAAAAGCAATGTAACGTATGGAAAGAGTTTAGCGGAGTACTTAACACATATCCAGTGTTCAATACATAGAAATCTTATTATTTATTGTTATTTTTGGTAATAAATGTTCTTCAATTATATTTGGATGGATATAGACTAATAATAAAGGAAAATCCCCCCCTTTCCATTGGAAGGTTGCAAATAAACTGAAGATTTTTCAGAATAAAATGGAGAACAGTTTTTTCCTGATGTCTTAATTATAATCTTGCTTAAGGACCATGCCCTGAAAATGCTTTCTAGGCCCACAATCCTTTGTTTTCTCAGCCAAATAAAAAGGAGAATCAGAATACTGACCTACTTTATAAGTTTTGTGAAGAATGCCAAAGTTGAATGTTGAAAATAGTTTGAAAAATGCAAAGTAACATATGCATTCTAACGAATAATTATCTTTTCCTCCGAGGTCCAATCCAAAACTACTCTAGTAAGCCACCAACTGAACAGTCTTTCTCTCCCAGCTGCTTGTCAATTGGTACAGTGGAAATGCCCCCAAACAGTGTAGGAATACATTTTGGGAGTTGCCATGGCAACCTATAGACCACTTTAGAATGTCTTAAATCTGCAAGACTCAGTTCTGTTACAGTCGAGATAATCAATCACAATATTAGACCAACTTGAAGTATAATGCAAACCAATTTCCATTTTTATTGAGTACATCATACTTTATATAATAATTTTTCCTCATAGCATGCCTTTCACCTTATGTAAAAATACTAATAACCTGGTATATCTGACAACTACTACTGCACTGTTTGTATCTAACCACATCTCGTGGATAAATATTTATCTCTTAAATATCTTTTTTCCTGGAAAATATTTACTTGAGGATACCTGCCAGACTGAAATTTCGGAAAACTGTTAAAAATTTCTCTGTGTATTTTTATGCAAGGCCAAATGAAAATCTGGCTTACTGCTACAATTTTTTCAAGAAACATTGGTTGATCATTTAATGACAGGTGCATATTTTCTTTGAACTCAATTTGCAGTTAACCTAATTGATAATTTCTATTCACGGATCTAGTTGTATGTAGAGAAAACCAAGACAATAAAATATTTGACATACTAACAGTGCATTTTCCTAGCTAAGAAGAAGATACAATTAAGTCGTTCTGATTAATCACATGGTAAAAAGGAAGAGTATGAGTGACGTCAATCTCGGTCCCAGTAAATAAAGAGGAACAATTAGTTTAAAATCACTATTTAACTTCCAGGAAACTGTTTCCATCATCAGTCAGTAGATTATGTCTTTAGAAGACATATCAGTTGCACATCTCAGCCCACCTTGGGCAAATACTAAAGCCTTTGTGGGCAGCTTTGAGCATATTTACCTACAGTTTGTTTACCCGTGAACTTTATACTCCTTCCTCTCTCCCCTGGAAAGCCCATGAATGATAATTCAAGGATTTTTTTTCTCCTCCTCTTACTCTTGAAAAAAGATTTACTAGATTTAAGAACTGTGGGGATTTTCCTAATATTTGTATAACAAGATGGAAAAATTTTGTTTGCCAGAATTCCAGAAAAAACCAGCTTTTTCTCAGGCAGTTGAAGCAAGAAAATAGGCAACATTTTGGTATCACTTGGGGTCCTTTAGTTGCAGCTATGACTTCAGTAGAAAAGAAATGAATAGTGTAACTTTAAGAATTGAAGGAAAGCCTTTAGAAAAAAAAGGAATAAGGGTCCTAATAGGCAGTTTCTTGGGGGGGGGTGGGTGCAACTGTCTGGATGAATCAGCTACAATCTACTCAAACGCTGGGAAAGAATGGCTAGTTGCTGCACATTGGGTCATGAGACCCTTCCATGAGGGACTCCAAGACACCTCCACTGACAATTTGCCCAAAATGGCATGCATGGGGTGTGAGAAGGAAAATCGAGGCACTATTAACAAAGAAAGGGGTATGGACAATAAGAAGACAAAACAGGCTTGAAGGACTCTACAACTAACCCAGGGCTTTAAGCAGGACAGAGAGTGCCACATTAGCAGGCGGGCCAGCAGGATGGCGCCAAAATGCTACATGGTGTACAGTGTTATCTTTTCCTCAGACCCCACAAATCTTCAGAGAAACTCCAATTGGTGGGTTTGGATTTCTTGGGGAAGTCAGGAAGATGCAGGTCTCTGACTGCGGCAGGTATAGAGAGCAGAGTGTAAAAGTCCAGTGAGGATTCAGGAGGGAAACCCAAAGAATATGTAGAGAAATACAGTCGGGGCGTGCCAAGGCTGTGAGCAAGGTGATAGGTGGTAAGATGGGTTTCAATGCCTTCCAGTGATGAGGAGCAACCTGTAATTGGGGAGAGGTTGGATGACTCTTTGTTCTTATCTTTGAAATTGTTTCCAGGTGAGAAGAGGTCTAGAGCCATCCAAGCGATTCAAGATCCAGAACAAATCACCCAGGTACTCAGAGCCTGAAAACAATATAGCACAGGAACAAACACAGTTAAATTAACATAAAAGACAGCTTTGAAAGAAAAATGTACACAATATTTGATTTTAGAGATAAGAAAAGGAAGGGCATCTCTTGAGTTTTGCTTTGGTGGTAGTGTATAAGTTTTGAGTTGTTGTCATGGTTATGAAACGCCAATCTTTGTGAGTATAAGTTGGTGGGGACACTTCTACCTGCCTCCTGTCCCACCTCACCATCATGGCTATTACCCTGAGTCACTCTACTCTAAGTAGAATTCTGCTTATTCTATTCATATGGAATACGCTAATTTTTCCCTCATGCAGTGCGTGGGACACCAGACAAAGTATCTATCATGGGGGTTACCTGCTTATCAAACGTGCATAAAAAAAAATAATGCCAAGCGTGGCTGAGGCAACTTTCCACTTTGATGGATTTCAGACCCTAAGACTCAACCTTTTGGACTTTAGAGACCTTCACATTTGTTTCATTTTATTACATTCCAACCATCCTGCTAAGAATATGTTAAGACATATCACTTTAAAGTTAATTAATTTGGAGTATTGCGAAATTCCTCTTGTGATTCTCTGAATTGTATGTGGATGCCACAAAAATAAATGAAAATTTCTGATCTAGGGGCATTCACTTGGATGGATCAAACAAATGATTCGAAGTTCTTTTTAGTTCTATTGTTATGTGAAATCTGAGCTCCAACATTTAGCTTCTATTTGATCAGAGGTATTCATCTCTGCATTTAGAAAATAACCAAAATATGTTGATATATGGAATGAGGAGACAAACATTCTGTTTGGCTGTTAGTATGATGACAAGATCTCTGAAAGCCTCAAGTACTACTTTTAGTGGCCTAATGCTCCGCTTCTCCAGCCATGAATCATCAACTAGTGTTTACCTAAAAACAAGTTTTTTCAGAGCTAAGAACCATTGAATGGGGCCTGATTATAGCAAATTATTCTCTCTGTTTAAAAAAAAAATTATCTTTTGAAAGCATGCTAACTGTATCTTCATATGAAACCTGCGGATATATGTGAAAGTTGTTTCATTTCTCAAAAACACTGACAGTTGCTAGATGTTATTTGCCCTAATTATAAAACATAAACAACCTCCATATTGGAACTGTGGCCTACTCAGGAAGACAGTTATATTCTCTGGTGAGTTTTTAAAAGCCCAAGTAAATTGTTCATAAAGGTGGCCAGGTGTGGAAAAGCGCTCCACCTCTTATTTCAAATCTATTCAACTTAGAGTTACCTTCAACTTGATTCTTAATTTAACTGGGAAACAAAAATCTTCAGCCAGGGCTGGACCAAGTTATGTGCTGCAGCAATCAGACTAATAATTTGGCACTCCTTCAAACCTTTATTTCTTAAATATTTTTTCAATATTTATTTGAAGGTGGGGAAGGGAGGAGGTGGAAAAGGAGGAGCGGGGAGTCAGGGAGAAGACTTCGTTCTTCCTCAGTTTCCCTAGGCAGTTCAACTCCAGCTCACACTTGCATACCCCAGCAGCAAAAGGAAACCCAGCTTCTGTAAAGTCAGTTTCTCGCCACCTACTGTTCCCTAGGCCTACTCTTTGATGTAGCCTTGATGTTGCAAAAGTGGGACCCAATAGGAGACAAGGAGAAAACAATGTTATTCTTTTCCTTACTATGCCTTAAATCCTTTCCCTGGCCTAGTTCTTTCCCTGCCAATGAATGAAATCCTGGTTTTCTGTTCACTTGTAGATAATGTTTTAAAAGTTCTCCAGAAACTTATAGTCAAACCTCAATATCAGTAGTTAAAATGTTCATTCCAGTGTAATCATCCAAAGTGTAAACTTCAATGTAATTTAAGTCTTCTCTTCTTCCATATTGTGCAACTTCTACCTGAAAGCTTATAATGGTGAAAAGGAGACATGATCAGCCTCTTATTTTTTCTCTGACTTGTATTCTTTTAGAACACTCTGTTCTCGTTAGACAGATTTTGACCTCTGCCCTGGGGTGGTGGGTAGACAGAAAAGCCAGGCAGCAGGCGAGGCTGCACCTGGGGGTGCTGCTGTGATAAGGCATTGGCACTCTCTGGGCTTGGTGCATGTTCAAGGCTGATTGCTCCCCTGTTTGGAGTTTCTGGGGGTTTTTCTGAGATTTCCCAACTGGGAACCTCCAACTGTACTCATGTAATCAGGGGCTGTATCTCCTTCTACTTAGCAACTCTTGATTCCTGCTCCAGTCTCTGGTCGTATGCAAGCAGTCGATCCCCATGGCTGGGGGTCGTATCAACCCTCCCGGCTGTCTGTTCAGGCAAAACCCACTTCCCAATGCAGCCTTCTTTTATCTGTCATGCCAAGGCAGACTTTGGGAGACAGCTTCACCACAGCGCCCTGACAACCTTGAATGTTTCCACATGGGCCACTTAGGCGAGTCTTCACTGAAAGCCCTGAGATTCCTCCCAGAACAAGGGGAGACAAGGAGCCTTGGTGAGAAGCTGCTACAGGCAGTTTCTCCACCTGCCTTTCCATCTGGTGGGAAGCAGCCACAAGACTATTTCTCATACATCTCCCTAATTTCAGTTGAGCACGGGGCTCTCCACCCACTTCTCCCCTCCCCCACCTTAGGGTTTGACTGTGCAATCTCTAAAACTGCTTGGCTGTAGTTTAGAGTGGGCTCCTCAGCAGCAGAATGGACATGCCACACCACCCCTCTTATTCAGCGTCACCACCCCCAGCCCTGAACTCTGGCATCCGAGAAGGGAAGAACTGACACTATGGTGAACTTGCTTTTGCTGTGTGCTAAGCATCTGCCTGAAACCACTTTGCCACCTAACCATTGTCAGGTGCTCATTGTCGCCTTACTAGCCAAATCTCAAAGTGTGGCCAGCCAACAAGCAGTTTCCATAGTAGCCTTCATCACCCCCTTACCCACCGTGCTGCGTGTAGGGATTGCTTCGTCACTTGACAGCAGCAAGGTAGCCGTAGTCTCTCATCTTTATACTTGTCCGGTCACTCTTCCCTACAGACTTCAAAGACATAGGTCAAACAGTACTAGTAGTTTTCCTTAAGCTCTTCTTTGAGGTAGAGGTAAACACACTCTACCACTCTAACATTGCCAAGGATGAGGTAGCATAGTGCTCCAATAACTTTCTCAAAAAATCACTACTCCCACTTGACATCTTCAACCCAATCCTGTTTATATCCGCACATGGATGTTTGCCTAAACCTGCAACACTGGTAGACCTTATTTGCATGGTGGTTTAGCACTTTACTTTAGGAACATAAGCACACCCTGGCATCTATAATCTATTGTGTTATTCTCAGCTTTTGAAGTCTCAGCTTAAATGAAGATAGAAAGAGTTCTAAGTAAACTCTTTGGCTGGTTTACCATTAACCCTATATAGCATATTCAAATTATTCCTTCCAATCAAAGAGCAATCTTCCTGAAAGCATTTCTCTGGTTAAAGTCCAGGTTTGCCTGTAACATGTTGCATTATTAGCGATGCTTTTGCGTCCTTTACAGATTGCAACTCTAGGTTCTTGTCCTAACTGGCCACCACTTAATCTAGCTCTGCTGCCAACATGAAGAGGTTGTATTCCAGGAGCCATGTTTTGTTTTAGGCCAGCAAGCAGGAAGATTTAATTTAGAGAATTTTTAAAGTCTAATATTCTCTTTCAGTTGCCTGTGAAAGCAAGAGTTAACTTCGGAGCACATTAATCTCAATCACAAAGTTGTTGAGTTTATAACCCTCTTGCTTGCCTTGATTAAATAACTGCAAAGGCTGGAAAATTGCACTGAGCTTTTTAAAAGCTTGAAGCCCTGGGAGCTTTCATACTCCTTATTTGTCTCTGCTTAAATGTGGGTGCAGCAAAGCCTCTGAAGTGTGGCTGGCCCTGGGGAAAAAAAATATTGTGAAACCCCTGCTTTGATAGCAGCACCTCTAGTGCCCCCTTTCGTTGCCTTCTCTCCCCCCAGGAGCACCGAATGCTCATATACTTTCACCAAGACCTACCCATCTCAGGGATGAGCCCTGGTTCTGAGCCACACTCCTCACTTCCTGCTAAAACTCACCTGTTATTCTTCTCATAGTTGAGGTAAGTACCTGCTCTGGGCTCATAAAGAGGGTTCTGGGTTTCCTTGCTTAGCTTTTTCTCTTCTCTCACCTAACTAAGAAATACTTGGTTCTCCATATAGATTCTTTTGGGTTTTTACAATGAGAATACAGGGAAAGAGGAAGAAGAATGGAATAAATTAATAAATTTTTCCTAAAATGGTAATTGCCCATAATAGCGATGTATAATATTATTTACTCCCAACATATTAAAATAAATTAAACTCTAATGGTATCAAAAAGTGGTGCGTTTGTTACAATTGATAAACATACATGAATACATCATTATCACCCAAAGTTCATAGTTTACATTAGGATTCATTGTTGGTGTTGTACATTGTATGGGTTCGGGCAAGTGAATAATGACATGGAGCCACCATCGCAGTATCACACAAAGTACTTTCACTGCTCTAAAAATCCTCCGTGCTCCCCCTATTCCTCCTTCCACTCCCACCCCCAATGCCTGGCAACCAGTCCTCTTTATTACTGTCTCCATAATTTCGCCTTTTCCAGGATGTCATACAGTTGGAATCATACAATATGTACCCTTTTCAGATGGGCTTCTTTTACTTTGTAACATACATTTAAGTTTCCTCCATGTCTTTTCATGGTTCGATAGCTCATTTCTTTTTAGCACTGAATAATGTTCCATTGTTTGGATGTACCACAATTTATCCATTCACCTCTGAAGGACATCTTAGTTGCTTCCACAAATTCCAAAGTTTTGGCAATTATGAATAAAGCTACTATAAACATCCACATGCAGGTTTTTGTATGGACGTAAGTTTCCAACTCTATTGAGTAGATACCAAAGAGCATGATTGCTGATTCGTATGGTAAATGTTTAGTTTTGTAGGAAGCCGCCAAATATGTTGACAATAGGGGAAGCTATGTACATGTGGGGGCAGGGAGTATATTGGAAATCTTTACATCTTCTGCTTCATTTTGCTAGAAACGTAAAACCACTCTAAAAGAAAGAAAGTCTGTAAAATTTTACCTCTACCCTCCTAGTGTTTTTCAGCTGGGCCTGAGAATGAAATTGACATAAGACAGATCAACACGAGAAAAGAAAACAAATTTAATTAATCTAAGTTTTATGTGACACAGGAGCCCTTGTAAGGAAATGAAGACCCAAAGAAATGGCAAAACCTGAATGCTTTCATATTAGGTTGAACAAAGAGAGGCAGGGGAGAAAAGTAGCTAAACTATGAGGGAAGGCTAAAGGAAGATAAGAATTATTTTAACAAAGTCTGTACAGAATTTTCTCAGCCTCAACTTCCCATCCTTGATAAGAATGTTATTTTTCTTCTAGTATAGGGAGGACATCTTCCACATGGGAGTTTTATCTCCTGCTTTCAGGGAGAGAAAGGGGAGGGTCAGAATGCCCTTCTTGCACCTACTCTCATTGTTGTTTTTAAGTGCATTTAGCTCAAAATAATCCCACACAAAGTGGCATATTTTGGGGTGGCATATATATATATATATATATATATATATATGTATGTATGTATTCTAGCCTCACAGAGATATGTGGTTGAAAAAGAAAGAAATATTTTAATAATCTTTTCAGATAATTGTGGAAATCCTTTGATACCACACCAAAACTCAACAAGCAGTAGGTACTTAAAGGTGATTTGCAATGTGGCATCTGAAACTATTAAATATAATACATCAACGAATTCTTGGTACTCCGTTACGTTATAATCATCTAGTCTGACTTGCACTTTCACGAGAACTTTAACCCATGCATGATGTTTTAACATCATGCCTTGATCATTTGGAAAATACTGGTTCAGTGAGTTATGCAGATCTTCCAAATACTGACACATGTCATCACCCAATACAAAAACATCACATTTTTAATATCACCACCAATCTCATCAGAAAGGTCTTTAAGTATTGGAAGCTGTCAAGCTCATGGTTTAGATACAAGTTTTCCAAAATGTTAATTTTGACTTGAAAGCTTAGATTTTATCATTGGCAACATATAGTATAAGTTATTTTCCTTCCAGTGATAGGCTCATTCTGTTCATTTTGAAGAACACATCTGCCAAATGGTCAAGTCCAGATAATGACAGTTTGTCTGTCAATTGTTCTCTTAAGTAAAAATGGTGTTCTGGGACAACGCTGGCCAGTTCAGCTCACCGCTCAGTCACAGGAGTGCTTTTCCTCCAAACAGTCGTCATAGGTTGGCAGGCAGCAGGAGCGCTTTACCTACATACTTCTCATTTTGTCACACGGAATATGAAAATGGTGTATACTCAAGGATTAAGAGTCAACAAACTAATTTGGACTACTTCATCAAGGACATTAGGTGAAATTTAATGTATTTTTTTTAATTTTATTTTTATAATGCAAGTACATGGTGGTGAAGAACATACTGACTTAGACGAGTGCAACCTGGTGCCATTGCATTGATTCTTGCTAAATTGCCTGCAGTTTTACTCACCATTGTCTTTGCACCTCAGTAGAAATTTTATCATAGTGAAAAAGGCAAACAATGTCTTCATGTTATTACAAAAATAATTTTGACCCCACGGAACCCCTTAAAGTTTCTTGGGGACCTCTAGGGATCTGTGGACCATACTTGGAGAATCTCTGTCATAAACCAATGTATGAACAAAATGCAGCAACCACAAGATATTTCAAAACAACTAAAATCCTTTGTGTTTCTTAAATGTCATTAAATAAACAATTGATTCACAATGTTTCTAAAAGTCATTTTCCCCTTCCATCCAAAGCTCTCATAGTGTAACTACTCTTGTGCCTTTCTCTCCATCCCTCCCTAATCAGTAGCCAAGATCATTAAATCTTTCTCTGTCTACCTCTTACCTATTTAGTCTCGTCTTAAAGGCTCAAAATGACTGGTTCAGAGATGAGAGAAAAAAGAATTAGATCATGGAGAACACTGTAACCCTTTACTTATTGCAAAAGCAATAGGAAAAAGTTGAATGCTAATAGCGTTATTTTTTGTTTCCACATTTTAAATATTTTTGAGAAGCTGATGGTTATATACTGTGTCAAATATTGACTGTCCAAATGTTTGACATTCAAATGTATATCAATTTGAATATCCATAAATCTTCTGTATACTATGGGATCTGGAAGCCTGGAAAACACATTGTTTAAATTCCCTCACTGCCTTATTTAGATTCTGCCAATGCAAAGCATCTTGTATATATTTGGAAGGCAGAAGAAAAGACAGCCATTATTCTTCTCTAGCAGTGGCTGGTAGATGCCTGGGTTGATAGCAAACATGAAGTTTGCAGCTCCTTCTGGGTGAGCTCTGTGAATTACCTACTTTGGTTCTTCAAGCTGCTGTAATCACCATTTACTGCAGTTCCTGGATTTCCAATTTCCTCAAAGCCAGCGCTATGTTTCCATGAACCTTCATTGCCCCAGTCCTCCCAGTAGTTTTGTAATTTTGTAATTCCCTTTGTATTTAATCATCCCTTCCTGCTATAACCTAGAGGGGCAAGTGCTTTCTTGCGAAAATCCTGACTGATAACAGAGTTTGGTTCCAGAGGTGGTTCCAGGATGCAGAAACTCAAAGACGGGAATCTGGGATTTAGTTATTCAACCTTGTTAGATTAGAAAGAAATTACCACCTCATCACCAGTGAAAAATGGGACACTGATAGTCCACGGAAAGCAGTGACAAAATAATTGCTATAGCTTTCTGGAATGACATGTTTATTATAGAAAAGCCTTTGAAAGAGTACTAACTATTATAATACGGTTTTAAGAGGAAATAAAGACAGTACAGACTATGGAATGGGCTGGCTGCATCTAAATAAAAGGTTAGGATTTCAAATTCTCAGCTCAAGGCACAGTCAGAGAACCAGAGAGCTTCTAGGACTGCCCTAAAAATATCTGTTATAGCCATATGGCTAATGTATAAAAATTGTTTTTTCATCCTGTAGGTTGGATAATTATAACTGAAATGAAATTCACAGACTTGCCAGGTCTCTTATGTAAAAGTTAGGGCATTGATTGGGAAAGAGCAAAAATTGAAATGAGGACATTTGGGTAGATTCCAAAGACTCTGAGAATCATGAACTCCAAATCTTCCTGAGCTTCCTCTTTTTGCTGTTTGAAATTAGTCCCCCCTTGCTTGAAGACCCTGAAACAATTGCCTTGCACAGGGATACGGCTGTGATCCACCTTCACCACTTCTTATTGCCCCAGACTCATAACTAGAGTCACAGACCAATAGACCCTGGGGGGAGAAGTACAGAGTCTGGCCTGGAAGGAAACAACAGACACGCTGAAGAGTTGCAAGATTTATAGTATCAGAAACCTGGAAAACAATTGTGGGAATGCAATCTAGTGGTTTTAGACAAGAGAGGAAGAAATGTAATTTTGGATATGGCCAAATTTGTTAATGTGGGTGCAGTTACCATAGATTCTAAATTCAATATTTAGCTTGAGTGGCTGGGAATAACTGTATAAAGAGTTTTCTCATGGGTTGACTAAAACTAGGAACCAACAGTGGCTTTCCTTAAATGAAATTGATATAATAAGAAGCAATTCAAAGGATTAAGAAGGTAAAATCATTGGCGTGGATCAGTCATATCGACCTGCTTGTCCACTCCTTACTATGGCCCCAATGAGAGCTCAGATGAGAACTACCATCATGAAGGCACTGAGAAATATTTTAGTGAATAGAGTACCAGTATCTTTGAAAATCTCAGTGTTGTCTGTCCTTTTGCAGCTTAGGGATGACAGTGTAATATAACTCTATTCAGACAGGCTACCAGGAGTTGCAGAGGACAATTGAAATCACTTAACCACCAGAGAAAAGGTGGTCAAGATTCTGTTTGAATTCCTGGATACCCAGCCAGAGTCCTGAGCCAAATGGTTTTATCCACAGAGATTTTTGGCAGTGACTTTTTTTTTTAATCATAGTGTTCCTGGGACTGAAATGGATTGTCAGTCTAATAAAGTCTTAGTTCATTTGTAAATTTTTAAAAAAATTAAGTCTAGTGGACAGATATCTGACTTAAGTAGTCATCAGGGAGAGTCATGGACTCTCATCAGTTTATAGGGTCCTTTATAAGGAAGGGCAGTTGGGACTTCTTGAGGAAGGACCCAAAGAGGTTGCAACAAGAACATACTGTAAAATTTCGTTTTAGATTTCCCCAAAAGGAAGTGCACATATTTATCAGAGTGATTACACTCTGGGGAAAGGAGAATACACAGACATTTTCAGGTTTCTGGACACTGTCTCTGAAATGACTAATCTTTAAAGAATCTCAAAATTTTAGGATCCATCATTTAGAGTGGAGACTATGGAGTCAGATAATAAATGGAGTTTTAGTTTGACTCCATCTCTCAGTGGGCTAAGTGGATCTGTAAATCTAGCCTCATGGTTATTTTTCCTAGTTTCCAAAAACATATTTGGCAACTGGCAGAACTCATACTTCCTGACCCTTGAAGTGAGAACTATTGTGATAGGAAGGGCCAAGAGGAAGCTGGTAGAACTGCACCCTTTCTATGTAAATTAATAACTGTATAACCTTAGGGGGCTTTCAGAGATTACTATCATCACCAACAATTTGAAAGTTACTGAAGTGGTGAGTTCTATCACATTCACACAAATCTCCCCCATTTGTGTTATGCAGAAGAAAGATGAATTTTGGAAAATAACAGTAAATTATTATAAACTTAATCAAATTGTGACACCAATTACAACTACTCCCTCAAATGTAGTATCTTTCTGGAACAAATTAATGCATCCTCTGGTATGCCACTATCCATCTGGCAAATTCTTTCTTCTCTATACCAATTCATAAAGACAACTTGCTGTGAACAGAAATGCTGTATTAAACCTCTGACAAATCCAGATGACAGAAATGTAGTACAGACCCTTGGGTTTTTTGAGAAAAATCATGTTCTTTTTTCAAAGACAGTTTTTCTCCTTTTGAGGAGTAACTTCTGGAGTACTGTTGGACCAAATAGAGATTGAATGACTGAACATGGTCCATCAAGCAACCATACTGCCTGAGCTGCCCGCCATGAACTAGAAGTTATCTAATGCCACAGACTTGAGCATGGGCATCCGCACTCCATAATCATGGGCAAGTACAGTTGACTCTTGAACTATGTCACTTGAACTGCGTGGGTCCACTTAAATGCAGGGGGTTTTTTTCCGCTAAATTTCTCTTGCCTTCCCTTCCACCTCCTCCTCCTCTTCCGCCTCTGCCACCCCTGAGACAGCAAGACCAACCTCTCCTCTTCTTCCTCCTCCTCAGGCTACTCAACATGAAGACAACGAGGATGAATACCTTTATGATGATGTATTTCCACTTAATGAATAGTAAATATGTTTTTCTTCTTATGGTTTTATTAATAACATTTTCTTTTTTAATATTTTAACACTGCATTTATTAAAATCAGAGAAGTTCCATGACAAATACAATGGCGAATTTCTGCTATTGAACATTTTAATTAAAAAATAAAACCAGCAATATCTCCCTCTGACCCCTGAGTCTTTTTTTTTTATTTCAGCATATTATGGGGGTACAGATGTTTAGGTTACGTATGTTGCTCTTGCCCCACCCCCCCAGTCCGAGCTTCAAGCGTGTCCATCCCCCGGATGGTGTGCATTGAACTCTTTGTGTATGCATATACCCGTCCCCTCCTCCCCCCTCCCCACTCCCCCCCTAGCCCCTGAGTCTTAAACATACATTTCATGGTTGCAGAAAATTTACGGTAAGAAAGAAAAACTGCTATGGGAATCTGAAGATCAGAATTCAAATTCCATCTCTGCTGGTATCACATTTAAGACATTGGTCTTTTCCAACAATTAAATTCTTCAACTCTATGGAAAAGTAAAATCCATTTACTCTACACTTTTCTTTCTGTAGGTGAAAGTGCCAGGAAAATGAAGGTCCTAAGGCTACTTAGCAACAGAACAGGGAATAAGAGTCAACTCTTCTGATGCCCAACCTATTGAGCTTTTCTTTAGAGTTGTTTATCAACGGATTCAACTGGTATGTATGGAGCATTTCCTATGAACTGAGCTATAGCAGGTATTTTCACATATCTTATCTTTCATGGGTTCTTTTTAAAAATCAAGCTGTTTTTATGGTTGTATTAGTTTGCTAGGGCTACCATAATAAATATCCCAACAGAAATTTGTGCTTAAACAAGAGAAATTTATTTCTTCAGTTCTGGAGGCTGAGCGTCCAGTACCAAGGTGTCGTCAGCAGGGTTGGTTTCATTCTGAGGTCTCTCTTCTTGGCTTGCGGATTGCCTCCTTTTTGCTGCGTCTGTACATGGTCATCCTTCTTTCTATGTTGTCTGTATCCTAATCTCTTCTTACAAGGAGACCAGTCACATTGGATTAGGGCTCACCCTCACATATCCCATTTTAACTTTTTAAAAAAATTATTATTTTTTTTAATTCAGGACATTATGGAGGTACGAATGTTTTGGTTACATGAAATGCATTTGCCTCGCTCAAGCCAGGGCCACAAGCGTGTCCATCCCCCATACAGTGCACCTGTCTCCATTAGCTGTGGGTTTACCCACCCCACCCACTCTACCCCTAACCCCCACAGCCCCCATACCTGACCCGCACCCAGTGAGTATTACTACCATTTGAGCACCTTAGCGTTGATCAATTAGTACCAGTTTGATGGCGAATACATGTGGTGCATGTTTTTCCATCCTTGTGATACCTCACTTTGAAGAATGGGCTCAATCTCTATCCAGGATAATATAAGAGGTGCTAGATCACCATCGTTTTTTGTAGTTGAGTAGTATTCCATGGTATACATATACCACATTTTATTAATCCACTCATGTATTGACGGGCATTTGGGTTGTTTCCACATCTTTACGATTATAAATTGTGATACTATAAACATTCGAGTGCAGATGTCTTTATTATAGAATGTCTTTTTTTCCTTTGGATAGATGCCTAGTAGTGGGATTGCTGGATCAAATGGTATTTCCATTTTTAGCTCTTTGAGGTATCTCCAAATTACTTAGGGGTTGTACTAATTTGCAGTCCCACCAGCGGTGTAAGAGTGTTCCAATCTCTCCACATCCCCACCAGCATTTGTTATTTTGGAACTTTTTGATAGAGACCATTCTCACTGGAGTTGGGTGATATCTCATTGTAGTTTTGATTTGCATTTCCCTAATGATTACAGATGTTGAGCTCTTTTTTATATGTTTGCTGGCCATTGTTCTATCTTCTTTTGAAAAGGTTCTGTTCATGTCCTTTGCCCATTTATTGATGGGGTTGTTTGATTTTTTTCTTGTTGATTTTCTTTTCTTTAGCTTGCTTTTTTGTAAGAATATAGTATGTAATACATATAGCATACAAAATATGTGTTAATTGACTGTTTATGTTATTGGCCAGCCTTCCAGTCAACAGTTGGATATCAGTAGTTAATTAAGTTTTGGGGGAGTCAAAAGTTATATGTGGATTTTTGACTGTGCAGGGAGATAGTGCCCCTAACACCCTTGTCATTCAAGGGCCAACTGTAGCATAAACCAGATTCACCCAAGCAGGCCTTGAAGACACAGGTAAGCTACATGAGCAGTTGGCTCAGATTCCTGCGGCACCTATTCCTGCTGCTTTGTCACCTCTCCCTGACCCATACCTACAGCCCTGTGATCAGTTGGCTGAGAAAGAAACAACTTGGGCCTGATTTTGAGATGATTCTGCATGGTATACTGGCACTACCCCAAAACAGAGTGGTACTGCGTTGCAGCCTTGTTCATGGCTGGTCTTCAAGGGCATAATGACAATGGTCTATGATGGCTGCAGGAAGAAGCCACCAAAAGGATGGGAAGTGATACTTACATTAGTCTCCCTGAAGCCCATACACAACATTGCATTTTATATGTCAGAGTTTAAAACTTCAGTATCATCATGTTACCCACCTACCACCATTCCCCTCCATGGCACCTCACTGTGGCTACTATTTATTCATTAATATTCACTAAGTGCTCACCCACCTTCAAGACTTGTGTCGAGATAGTGCTTCTTTCTGAGTGACTTTCCCTCCGACCCACAAAGCTATCACCTGATTAAAGCCTTTCTGGATTTCCCACTATCACTCTTTCTCTTTTTCATACATGTACAATTTCTCCTGTCTCTTCCCCATCTTGTACTTTACACTTATATGTCCTCAACGAGGGCCCTGAAATTCAAATGCTTAAAGAGGAGAAGCAGGTGACCTGAATGTGTGACAAAGGCCTAGTAGTTGCACATTACATACATTGGATTATTTTTACTTCTTTAGAATATGCTCTCCTCCATTTTTCTTAAAACATATGGTCCTCTGGACTGTTCATTTCCCACTTCTGATATAGACATGGGTACAAAAATATTTCTCTAGTATGTTTTCAAACTTGTTGCTAAATGGCCACTAAGGCTCAAGCTCAGCGTTGGGAAGAAAGAGGGACCGGTGAGGAAGGCGGCCAACTGAAGAATCACCCTGCACTCAGTTCCATGTGAGTGTGCTGGGAATGTGGAATTAACGGGCCTAGATCTGGTGTTTTTCTGTCAAAACTGGAAAGTCAGATTTTTATGTGAAATTTTACAAGTTTAGTCTCAAATTTGCTAAAGCACTGTGCCAGTCAGAAACTAAAGCAATCTATAGCGGAAAGTGGGCCTCCGGGCAACAATTTGCAACTTCTGCCTGTGGTCCCATGGGCTCCTTGAGGGCAAGGAATGGGTCTTATTCACTTGTGTATAAGCACTCAAAACAATGACTGGCACATAATACCTTCTCGTTAAGTATTTGTTACATTTAGTTAAGTTTCACAAAATCTAATAAAATTGGTGTTGTCTAATTCTGCAGCTAGGAATCCTTAAAGAAAGGATTTTTTTTTACTCTTCTTTTGTACTTCCTCTTCTTATTCCTTTTACATACCTGCCAGAACCTAGCATGTCACTTGCACGCAGTAGATGCTCCAGCATGTTTCGAGTTGTTGAAGGGAAACACATCGAGGGTTCATTTACAGCTTAGTTTGATTTTGCTTATAAGATGAGAAGCCAGGTATGTCTTAAGTCTTAAGGTTTAGGGAACATAAGATGGGTGATTTTGATAAGGAGAATTAGGTCAAGAGAGATATTAAATGCTGCCCTCAGGAGGTATAACGGAGCATCTCAGTGATTTCTGAAGTACCAATGGGAATATGTGAGAACCCTGGGCCTTTGGGGGACGTGGTGACACAATCAACCCTTCTTATTTGACATCTGTGGCCAGGGGTCACAGGGAGGTTGAAGGTTCTGCTTCTGCAGTACCAAGCACTGCTGGATGTGACTTATGGGGAAGCCTCCTGATTTATCTTGGTCACCTTAAACATAACTTTAAATGTTCACTCTAAGCAGAACCACAACTTATGAAGAAAATGTCACAAAAAAAGCTAAAGAAAAGGATTTGCTTTTTGAATTTTGCAAGTTTACGAAATTGCCCAGAGGTATAAATGTTTGTAAAGATTAATAACTCAAAAAGAGTGAGGTTTTAAAAACAAAATTAGCAAGAAGTGCATTTACAAGGAAAATCAAATAAATAATAGTTAAATATATATTCATGTACACTACTGCTATATAATGTGACTTTAAAAGAGAAGACAAGGGCCGGGCGTGGTGGCTCACGCCTGTAATCCTAGCACTCTGGGAGGCCGAGGCAGGCGGACTGTTTGAGCTCAGGAGTTTGAAACCAGCCTGAGCAAGAGCAAGACCCCGTCTCTACTAAAAATAGAAAGAAATTAATCGGTCAACTAAAAATATATAGAAAAAATTAGCTGGGCATGGTGGCGCATGCCTGTAGTCCCAGCTACTCGGGAGGCTGAGGCAGCAGGATTGCTTGAGCCCAGGAGTTTGAGGTTGCTGTGAGCTGGGCTGATGCCACGGCACTCTAGCCTGGGCAAAAGAGTGAGACTCTGTCTCAAAAAAAAAAAAAAAAAAAAAAAAAAAAAAGAAGACAAGAACTATGTTATATAAACTGCAAAAAAAGACTGACAATTTGCTGAGTCAATATTGAGTTGCACCCAATTTATTAAAAACAGATCAATTGCAAATATTTCCTGTTAAATTATCATGCCAGATATCAAGTGATGTATTTGCCTTATCTAATATATAATGAAAACATTTTTGGCAAAATTTTGCCATATGTTAAATGATGCATTTCAAATTCATAATAATGACATTTTATTATGCATATAAGAAGCTCATGTGAATTTTGATAGCATTTAGAATATAGAAAATTTAGCAAGCAAAACTTTAGTTCCGAAATGTCATTTTATAGGACTTTAGCTCTTATTTCTTTGTGATAACCAGCCCCCCACACTGCTCAACACACATTTCTAGTTTTATACTGGATAAACAAGAAGATATTAAGTGGTATACAGAATTAGGTAATAGTTCTTAGCATATGAACTTAGAGATCAAAACACCTAACATCCCACAATAGTGATGCTAACTTATAAGTCATCCTACAAATTACATAAAAACTTATTCGTTTAATGAATAATTATTTACTGAGTGCCTACTATGTGCTGGATACTGTAAGCATTGCAACTTTATCAGTGAACAGACAGAAAAGTCAGCCTATCTGGAGTTTCATTCTAAACCACTGTGATGCCAATATCCTCATTTTGCATTTTTTGCCTGTTAGGTATTCTAAAATAATAATAATTTTTATGTTGTAATTATTTATAGCTTATGTATATTTATAATTACAATTATAAAATAAAGTGTTTACATTTTCTTAGTACTTTCAAATACTTACAAGCGGCATAAATCATTTTATTGTACTTCAATTTATTGTCCTTCACAGATACTGTGTTTTTTACAAATTGAAGGTTTATGGCACCCCTGTGTTGAGCAAGTCTACTGGTACCATTCTGCCAACAGCATGTGCTCACTTTGTGTCCCTGTGTCACATTTTGGTAATTCTCACAATATTTCAAAAGTTAGGAATTTTAGACTTTAGGGATTTTGATCTTTCTGGATTTCAACGTTCACAATGACGGCATTATGGATTGTATCTTTTGGGATTATGATTCAAACCCATTGGTTCTTCTCATTCCTGGTACGTGCTAAGATTGCACTTCTCTAGCCCTTTGAACTTAGGTGAGGTGACCTGAATGTCTTTGGCCAATGAAAGATGAACAGAAACCTTTCCCCTTGCTACAGCGGCTATGGATAGTGAGCTGAGACGGAGCCTCCACCATCCTGAGTCCCTGAATAGTCAAGGTGAACAGAGAACCTGATGGCCCACTCTAGATTTGCAAAGCAAGCAAGAAGTAAACTTGTTAAGTCAAGCTCTTGGAATTTAAGATTTGTTATCTTGTTTATGTTTTATTTTGTTTCACCTTGTTTTATTTCGCTTGTCACTGCAGCATAACCTAGTCTATCTGATTGATAGAAATGATGGATTTATACTGATTTGTTTGTCTAATTGTGTGATTTCTTTCCCTATAGCTGTGTGCATCAGCCCAAGTATAGGCACAGAAAGCAGACAGTGAATTCATCTGGAGCTGGGAGTTTGTCAGGTGATTGCAAGCAAAGGATTTTAGGATTTTGGCAACAGAGTGATTGAAACTACAGACCATGAAATCTAAGCTTGATTGGGAGGGAGGTAAAGCAAGAGAAAAACCAGTGAGTAAAGAGAAAGTAGATGGGTCAAAGAACTGGCTATTTTGATAAGGTGGATGATTATTTATAAAGTAAATAAATAGTTAAGCTGAGAAGACAAGAAATTGTGATTGAACCATAGGGTGGTTTAATTAGAGATTTCTGAGGGTTCTGAGGTTCTGGCAAAGCCTCAGGTCGTGGCAAGGTACAAGATGTGAAAATGAAAGTGAGTGACTCAGCTGGAGAGAAGATGTTGGAACAAACCGAGGTCAGAAAACCGAGAAGCTGCGTGCTGAGCAGGCCAGCCACGTGCACATTCGAGTTCCCCAGAACGGTGGCAGGAGTTAGGGCAGAGAGAAGGACAGCGAGCTAGCTGCCAAGGCCACCAGGCAACGAGTCGTGAAGAGCCACAGATGGGGACTGTATCTGGTTGTTAGGGGCGTCACAGAGCTGGGAGTTGTCCTTTGCAAGAGACTGTGGGCAGAAGTAAGGGGATGCGGACTCTACCTTCTCAGCCTGAGCTTCACAGCGTGTGGAAGAGAAAAAGCCACCTCCACTCAAGAAGGCTGTGGGACAGGTGGTTTTACAAGGTGACAAGCAAATTTCTGTGGAGGTGAAAAGACTGAGATTGAAGGAACATTGCCTGAAGAAGTTGAGGATGCAGGGTATGATTTGGGGCCATGGAAGAGGAGTTTAAAGGGCTCAAGGAAAGAGTTTGGTGGATGTGGGGGAAAAGGGACATTGGACCAAGAAGAAGGGCAAAGCATTATTAGGATGAAAGTTAGGGGGTGAAGTGTGAACAGAAAATTGTCCTTGGACAGTGGCCAAGAAAAAGAGGCATTTGAGGCAAGGAGGCTCTCAGGGGTGGAGGTTGGAGACAGGACAGCGTGTTCTCTGTGTCTGTTGTGCTCAGTTCTGGGCTGGCAGGGAGGACTAGCAGCTGTGCTCTGCAGTGCACATTTCTTTTTTGCAAACCTGGATCTCATACAGGTTTGAAGTCTGTACTGTCAAGGTATACTCCCAGGAAACTGATCTTCGTTTCATTCATTCTCACGGAAAACACTCAGAAAACTGTTGAGATTATTTTGCACTGGTTGCTAGATTATTTTGCACTGGTTGCTGAAGCCAGGGTCTCCAGAACAGTCAGGTAGGAGATGACTCATCTAAACCCATAATTTATTAGATGAGAAAACTGAGGTCGTAACAACAGCCCAGACTGCATCTATAGTTTGTCATAGGGCTGAGTCTACAGCTCAGGTCTTATGTCCCTTGCACTGTCTCCAGTTTAAATATCCAGTCTCCTAGAAGGCCAATGGCAGGCCATTGTCACATAGTATTGATAATAGCTAATAGTCACAGCTAATGCTTATTGAGAATCTACCACTAGCCAAGCCCTGAACACCACATCTAATTCTCCTAACAACACCATGTGATGTAGGCACTATCATTATCCTCATTCTATGTATGTGGACATCCAGGATTAGAGAAGTTAAATAACCAAGATCACATAGCTACAAAGTAGCAGATCTGGGATTTGAACTCGGATCCTTAATGGAGTCAGATAGAAAAATAGCAAGCTTTCCCCCTTGCTAAATATACAATTCCATTTGCTTAGACACCTATCTAGCTTGGATGTGCAAACAGCTGTTTTGAGACTGGCTCTTCCAGATCATCCCTTAACTATCAGTTTTTGGAACTACCCACCTCTAGGGGATGAAGCAAGAAAGGAGAAGGGTAAGAAACCAGTATGAAGCAGTAAGTTTCTAAAATTGATTTTGATTTCTGAAATTACTGGTATTATCTGATAATAGCACCTGCTTCCTCTTTCATTGTAAGAAAATAGCAGAATGACTTGAAAGCTGCTTGCATTTGTGGAATTCTTAGGTAATCATCCCAATTTGCCATAGTTTGGGGAGAGTTGTACCAAAGTCAGCTTTAGGATAACACTGGGGGATGGTGGAACAGGTGGGCACACATCCAAGATGTCAGCTATTTCCTAAAGTCTCTTCAGAGATAGAGAACCTTGTCTAGCAGGAGAGAAGGGCTCTCAGTTGCAGACTTGGCCTGCTCCTTGGCACAGGTGGCATTTGTTCAGCAAACATTTAGTGAATTCCTTCTGTGTTCCAGGCATGCTCTAGGTGCCCTTCAGGAAATCACATTCTCATTGGATAGACCAAATGGGTGAACAGAAACATGCATTACCATGTGGTAATTTCTGCATGGGGAGCACACTCCAGGCTCTAGAGAAACCCAGAGGAGGGGCTTGGGCAACCTCAGAAGCCTCCCTCCAAGAGAGATGGAACCATAATGACACTAAAGCAACCGTTTTCCTTCAGAGAAGCAGGATAGGCCTACCACTGGGAGGGCAATTTTTTAGTTTTTATTCTTTGGGATAGGCAAGGTTACATTTTAATCATAAATTGATGTCTGTATACACATCCGGGAACCTATAGAGCACACTAGAGGAAAATTGGCAAGGCACGGTACTAAATCCATTCCCTGGGCCTTGTCGCAATTAATAAAGTTACCCTCTTTTGTCTCCTTGCCACTCTGAAGCAGTGCAGGATTGCCTCTGAATTGTTTCCACGATGTGCTGTTTTGTTCCTTTAAGTACCCCATACTTTAGATGCCAGTTCACCTTTTCCTTTCATAAAGAAGAGTCAGGAAAAAGAACAAGAGGAATGGCTGAACAATTGAAAAACCAGCATATTGAAAAGGTCATGGTACTACTGCATACTATTTTAATTTCTAAATGTTTTAGGCATTGTAAGTCCTTTTTGACATTCCATTGTACTGACAAATACTAAAACAGGGAGTAGGAAAGAGCACAGATTATTTCATCCGCTTGTAAAACATGATGATAAGAGTAGGAAATGGTGCCCAATCAATCTGTTCTTTATGTAGTGTTTTCATTTGGAGGCCTGTTTTGGAATTGTCTTTCTGTGAGAACAGGTAACAGTCGTGACCTAGTGGTGTTTACCACCGTGATGTGGAAGAAACTAGGCATCCCTTTAAGTAAATCAACATTTTAACCTTCTTTTTTTCTTCTTCTTATATATATTACTAGTTCTAATCCAGCATGTGCTTAGTGAGTGATTTACTTCCAGGAAACTTTCAACTAACACACTAACAATTCACATTGGCCTGGAGTTGTCACTGTACAAAATGTTCATGGCAGACACTGTTGCTTAGCTTACCCAGTTCCTTCTCTCCCTTGATCTCTGCCACTATAGAGGCTGAAAAGCCACATCCTTTTCAACCTCCCCTGCATGGGGGTTGGGGTCATGTCACCCAGGTCTGTACTATAACATGTATGTGAAAGTCTGCTGAGAGAGTCCTGAGAAGAGGGAAACAGAAAAAGCCAATGCATCCTTGTCCTTTCTTCCTTCGGAGGACTTGGGAGTGAAATCTAGAGATTCAGCAGCTATGTTGTGACCATGAAGCAATTAGCCAACTTGCTGAGGAAGCTGGAATAGAAAGATGCAAGGATCTTAAGTCACTGATGATGTCATGGAGCTCTATACCTGCCTACCTACCTGTGAGCAAGGGATGAACTCTTGTTTGTTTAAGGTATTGGACTTTGGATTTTCTGCTACTTGTAGCTGAAATATTCCTAACTGATAAAGTGTTTTATAAATAATATTTTCTTTGATCCTCATGATGAAACTATGTAGTAGATTTTTGTTATTTCTATTTTACTGATAGAGAAAGGAAAATGAAGGGAGTTCCAGGTAAGAGCACACACCTAGGAAAAGATGGGCCAGGGCTTAGGTCCTAGGCATCTCAAATTCTCTGTGCTTTTTCCACCATTCCCTTGTCCCTGTGTGGAATAGAAACTTGAACTTTCATTGGAAAGGAAGACAAATGATCCATTAATAAATCATTTTATCTTTCTATTGAGTGACTTCAGACTCTTCTGTCCTTCAATTACTAAAGTATTAGTTGGTGCATTATGCCTCTGTTTCCTCCATTTTCGTAATATTTTTCCTTAAACAACTTGGGTTAAATTAGAATTAGGAATATAAAATATATCTCTGAATACAGGAAACGCCAAGGAACCTTTCTCATAGACAGAAATATGGTCAGTATTATGAATGTATCTTATTGAAGGTAGTCGAAATGAGTACTTTATCCTTCTATAGTGGATGCTGTCAGTGACACATCCAAGATCCTTTTCCCTTTCCCTTGCTGGCAGAGCAAGGTGTCTGTCTATCCTCCTTCCATGTGGCTGAGGAGAGGGATCCATTCCCTAGTTGCAGGGCTTCTGTCAAAGCCAAGCTCAAGCTCCATTCACTTTGCCAATGATTGGCCTTAAGAGTAGACGTGTGACCTAGTCCTGCCTAATAAGACATGAGAAAAGGTCTTCTAGGGAAAATGATTTCCTCTTCCTTTGGACATTATTGGATCTGGCTGTAGTTCCTATCCTGTGACCAGACAAAGCTAACTCACTATGGATGGCAGAGTGAAAAAATGGGAAGAACCTGGATCCTTGATGACAGTGTTGAGCTGCTGAATCTAACCCTGAAGCATCCTTCACTTTGGACTTCTTCTTGTGTCAAATACTACATGTTTCTATTGTTTAAGCAAAATTGAGTTAGTCGAAGGCATCATATCTGACTATACAGTGTTCTGGTCTCAGTGGAGATTTGGCCTAATTAGAAAGCACAGCAGGTTGGCTGCTTTCTGGGGCCACCCAGTTCCAGACGACATGGGGAAGCTCCTTTCAGGCAAGACCTGAAGATTTCCCTGAATACTGGTTCTTCCAGGTGGTCCGAACATTCATTACCACTCTACACAATAGCCACGGCATGACCCCTGGCTGGAGAAATACAGCAAAGACAAATTGAAAAACTGAACCTAATTAATGTGAAGTAGAATTTCTTAAAATAGAATAGTTACTGCTGTTAACTGAACTGAGTATGTTATAGAGCATGCCTCGTGTTGTGCGCCAAAATCTTAATGATTTATCTTTTCAAGAATTAATGCACTGCTTTGGTATTTTATTTTCTGGAAAACAGGATAGTGTAGAATATGAGTCTGGTTGTGAGTGCAAGTGGCCAGGACTCAAATCCCACCTCTATCATTAAGCAGATGTATGATATTGAGCAATTTATAATATGTCTCAGTGCCTCAGTTTCTCTATCTGTAAAATAGACATAATAATAGCAATTCATAGGTAATCATAGGCATGAAAACAACATCCTCCGAGGGTTGTTGTGAGGATCTAATAATTTTTATTATGTAGTAGGTGCAGTGTAATTGCTAGCTATTATCGCCATGCACAGGCTGGCTTGCAAGCATCCTCTCTTTCTTCACTGTCCTCCTGGGTGACAAGTAGTCTTGCATTCATTAAGCCCTAAATTAATGCTACTTGAATTTGGGTTTTCTATGCCCCTATCTGGAAAATTTTGACTATAATATCATTACCTTATTAATAATTATCTACTTCATGACAGGAGAAAAATAATATCTTGAAAACAAATTATGCTATGTTCTTTTTTATAATTAATACTTAGTAATGTTATCAGTAGTAATAACAGTTATTATTTTTAGTTATTACTACTAATAACATCACTAAAAAATGCTTTCAATCATTTCGATCAGTTTTATAACCTGATAAATAAATCCTGGGTTACCTTAATCTGAATTTTTAGGGTTGTGTAAGTGATAATTGATTTTGGTAAATGACTATAGTAAATTCCTTCACTTGAGCTCCTATTTCTCAGTGACTCACTATTGTTATGGTAGCTATCATTCACCTGTACACTGTAATTTAAAATTTTCCCCTCAAAGTGTAACCGTGACTCTGACAAATCCTTTCTCAATGGGATGTCTTTCCTCAACGGTCTAACATTTTATTTTTCTTTGCATATAATTTACTTTTCCTCTTTTGAGAAAATTGTCTCTAAATATCCTGTAAGCAAAAGATCTGGAAGGAAAATTATGGTACCTGGGTTCTCTTTCTTAGCATTTGAACTACAGAATTCTACTGCAGAATAAATACTCTTGTTTGTTACAGATATCTTATCTGTAGAAAACAGTACTCACACTTTCAGATAAGGCCAATGGATGTTTTGGTGTTTAAGCCATAATTACATTGCAAAGATTAATCTCTGACTTTCTTGCATAAATTTTTTCTTTGATATAGCTGCACTGTATTTTTTACGTAAATTCTTAACCATAAACAAACTTACAAGTTCTCACACTTTTGTGCCTCATAAAAATCCTGTATTTATTCATTCAAAATTTTACTGCTTAGTCTATTATACCAGGTGATATACTAAGCACTAGGGACACAAAAATGAAGTGAACATAGACTCTATTTTCTATAATTTCTGTAATTAATAAGAATATTAGGAGTGTTAATATGCATAATCACCTCTTAACTATTAGAGTACAAGAGGATGGCATTGATAAATACTACTTAAATAGCATGCAAATATTTATTTAAAGCACTAACTTCTACAAGAAACATCTTTTCTAAATGTTAAATGGAAAAACAAGAGTGTACTCTGTTGTACTTAAATGTTCCTAAGGAAAAAGCAGGAGCCACTTTAAGAATGATCCCAAAAGAATTTGGGAAGATCCAGGCTGGTTCCAACATTTGGCAAAAAGTAAAAATTCCATTCATGATAAAATGGCAAGACTTAAACGGTGAAATAACGCTAAAATCACAGAAAAGACATATGATAACTTGTTTATGACAGAGGAAACAGGGTCATAAATGTTGCAAAGATAATAGGTTTATTTTTTTTTTGTTTTAATTTAAGGGAGAGAGAGAAAATGGCAACATCTTCCATATGACAGGGGAAAAGGCTAAGAGGGCCTGAGAGACTCCGTAAATAACAAATAACATGAGCTTATCTCTGAGAGAGTTAGAGCATTAATTAAAAGTCATCATCCTGGCAGCAAGAATAACTAGCTACAAGCACAGCCTTAATGCCAGAGAAGGAGGGCAGCCCCGGGCATCTGATTCCAGAGGGAGGAAGAGAGAATTAGTTGACAATGACGATGATGACTAGCTTATCTCATAGGGCATCTGCTAGTGGCAGGCACTGTGCTCAGTGCTTACCTATCATTTCATTTACATACTCCTCTTACTGATCCTGGGAGATCATTATTACTCATGCTTTACTATTGAGAAAACCAGGGAGCAGAGAGGGCAATGAGACTTGTGCAAGGTCACTGTTGGATCTTCACCTGAAGTTTGGAAACTTCTAGAGCCTCTCTTACTTGAGACATTCCTTCATTGTCTCCCTCAGAGCTTCTCAATCCTTTCTTCCTACTTCACTTATGTATCTGCATCCTGTAGATATCCTTCCAGGTCTAGCCAGAGCCACTAAAGTGGGCCTTCAGGGCATACGACAACCCTTTCTGGTTATAGGAGTTTATCTCTGCAGATAGATCTTGATTTCTGTTGAAGCAATATCCATGCAAAATAATTGCATCTCTCAAAGACAACCAGTATCATTCAGGGGCCAATCATCCAGTCTGTGGATTGAGAGTTGACAATGAAACCTTGTCAAAGATGGTACTTTGAATTCACGGAGAACCTTTCATCTGAAAGGGCTTTGTAGTTAAGAAATGAGTGATTGCCCAGATTTTTAGCAAGTTTTATGTTGGAGTTGAGAAAATAAATTAAAGTTATGGATTTTTCATATCATATTTTATGTGCAATCGATTTACAATAATTCCTACTGTCCATCCTGTGCCTTTGTAACTATTCAAGTAAGGTTTAAGGTGTTACAGTCATTCTTTTAGTTGAGAGTTTAGCAACACAGTTTTACACATTTTAAGTTCCTATAAATTGATAAAAATGATAACTAATGTTTGTTTAGCACTTTTCAATTTATACTTCTCTTTCCCAGGCAGATAAGAATACTGTTTCATTTTTCGGATGGAAAATTGAAGGTGGAAGAGTTCAACCAGCTGCTAAGAGTCAAGCCAGCCCTTCCAACTGAGCATCATCAGATCTCCCCTGCCTCCCTCTGCCCTCAGGTCCCAGGGTGAGGTATACGTCTTAGATTGTGCGTTGGCTCCTCAAGTCAGGGATTGACTGAACACCTGTCTATTGCTTGCCTGGCAATTAAACTGTTTGTTTAATAACTACGTAAATGAATAGAAAAGCATTTTTACTTTAGTTATTTCCATTTAGCTCATTTCCATATTTCATATCACAAGCACTTTCCTGTTGTAAGTAGAGCCCAACCTGCATAGAAAGAAAATGAGCTCCAGAGAGGTTAAGTGCCTAGAGCCCTGTAAGTAATTTAGTAGCGGAACGAGAAATACTGAGCTCCAGTTCTGTCTCATCTGAGTCGACCTCTGCCTGTCTTGGTGTAAAATGCCAGTCCCCTTCCAGCCTGCTCTGTTCTTTAGTGTATGCACTCTCCTGGCCACAGAGAACCAGGAAACATTTTCTTCCTTGTATGCTTAGCCAAAACACATTTAATGGAAGAGCATGACATATACCGTATTGAAAAGATAGTATTTGTTGTTGAACATCTCCCATTTGGTTCTCAACATCTCAGTATGTCTGGGTGTCATCTCAATAAGGATTGTTAATGATCGAGTGTCAGGCAAACAACTGTTAAACATTACTCACACTCAAAAAAATTGACTTGGGGAAAAGAACTAGGTATAGATTTTTAAAATAAATGTAAACAACTTCACATGATTGCATATAGATAATGGCAACATACATTTAAGTGTAAGACATTATTTGGCTTTGTATTTAAAAAAGGAAAAACAGGGTAATAAATATTCCTAGTTGTTCAGAAATCTCCAGATCTAAGAGACATGAAGACTCACATGTTAGTAACAATGGGAAAGAATGCATCTTTCTCATAAGAAGGTAGTAAATTCTTATTTTAATGGAATATGTAGGGATCAAGATAACCCAACTTAATTTTCTGAAAAAGAGAAGGTGCTTTGGATATATACCCAGTAGTGGGATTTCTGGATAATATGGTGGTTCTATTTTTAATTTTTTGAGGCCCTTCTGCACTGTTTTCCATAATGGCTGTACTAATCTATATTCCCATCAATAGTGTATAAGGGATCCATGTTCTCCACATCCTTGCCAATACTCATTATCTTTCATCTTTTTGATAATAGCTATTCTAATAGTGTGATGTGACATCTCATTCGATATCTCACTCCCATGTTCATTGCAACATTATTCACAATGGCCAAAATATGAAATCAACCTAAGTGTCCATCAACAGATGAACAGATAAAGAAAATATGATGCAGATACACACAGAGGAATACTATTCAGCCTTATAAAGGAAAGAAATCCTGTCATTGCAACAACCTAGATGAACCTGGAGGACATTATGTTCAGTGAAATAAGCTAAGCATAGAAAAACAAATACTGCATGATCTCACTTATATGTGGAATATGGAGAGTTGAATTCATAGAAGCAGAGAGTAGAATGGTGGTTACCTGGGGTTGGAGAGCAGTGGCAGTGGTGGAAATTAGAGAGAATTTGGTCAAAGGATACAAAATTTCAGGTAGACAGGAGGAGTGTGTTCAAGAAATCTATTGTACAACATGGTGACTATAGTTAAAAACAATGTATTGTATGTTTGAAAATTGCTGGAAGAGTAGATTTAAATGTTCTTACCACAAAAAATGATAAGTATGTGAGGCAATGCTGATGTTACTAAGCCTGATTGAGTCATTCCATGGGTATACATATTTCAAAACATCATATTGTATACCATAAACATAAACAATTTAAAGTAATAATAAAATAATGAAAAGGAAAAGTTGGAAACTTATCCTAAAATTTGTATTTGAAATAACACTTTACTTAAATAATGATGAAATATAATACATTTCATGTTCTTTTTTCCTTTTATTGGTGAATTAGAATTTATAAATAGAATTAAAATGATATAAATCTCCCATGCTCATTAATTGCTTTTGTGCCAGTCACTTTCATTTTCATCTTCCTGACATTTCTGTTACAAACAGTGTCCTGTAAAAATGGGATTTTACTTTTTTATCAAAAGAAGGCAATTTTATTTTCTACCTCGGAGAGAATCCAATGCAAAATAGAGCCAGCATAATTACATACGTACTATTATAACTTCAATATCATAATATTTTGATTTTGCTTTACATCACATACTTTCCCAGCTGGTGGGCAGCTTCTGTTTTAGCTTTGTGGATTATATTAGTAACGGGGAAAGAGATATCATACACATTGTGAAACTAATGAGACCAACATTCTGGTGTCATTTGAGGATACAATAATACATCTGTTTGATAGTCTTTGACTTGCTTTGTTATTACAACTCCTGTACTGCAGACACAGCGACACTTATAATTATTTATAGCATGCTGGGGTTTAGGCGGTGGCAGCAGAATGTAAGTGCAAGATGGGCAGCCAGGAAAGAAGACAGACTTAGTAAGAACTATGAGGGAGGCTGACACCAAGAGATGAGTCAAACCAGATGATGCAAAGAGGAGGCCGTAGAGGACAAGTCAGGGGAACAGATGACGTGAAACTGGGAAGGCAGCAACAGAGAGCACCTGGAGAGCCAGGTCCCTGTCCTCCGGGGCAAACACGCTTTAAGAAGAGAGGCAATTTCCTACCTCAGCTTTAGGAGCACGCTGCTCTCACGGGAGCTAATTCCTCATTCCCGTGCTTCTAAAATTTAATGCGAGATACCATCTCACCCCAGTTAGAATGGCTATTACCAAAAAGGCAAAAAATAACAAATGCTGGCAAGGATGCAGAGAAAAGGGAATTCTTATACACCGCTGGTGGGAATGTAAATTTGTACAGCCATTATGGGAAACAGTGTGGAGGTTTCTCAAAAAACTAGAAATAGAACTACCAGACAATCCAGCAATTTCGCTACTGGGTATTTATCCAAAGGAAAGGGAATCAGTATATCTAAGGGATACCTGCACCCCTACACTTATTGCAGCACTATTCACAATAGCTAAGATATGGAATCAACCTAAGTGGCCATCAACAGATGAATGGGTAAAGAAAATGTGGTACATAGACACAATGGAATACTATTCAGCTACAAAAAAGAATGAATCCTGTTATTCTCAGCAACATGGATGAGCCAGGAGGACATTCTGTTAAGCAAAAGAAAGCCAGGCACAGAAAGATAAATACCACATGTTCTCACGCTGATGTGGGAGCTAAAAACAATTTCAGCTCATGGAAGTAGAGAATAGAATTATGGGTGTTAAAGCTGGGAAGGGTACGTGGGAGGGGAGATTGGGAAAGGATGGTTAACGGATACAAAATTACAACTAGATGGGAAGAATGAGTTCTGTGTTCGGCAGCTCTTTAGGTTGAATATGGTTAACTGTAATTTATGGCATATTTTCAAAAAGCTAAAAAGGAGGATTTTGAATGTTTACAACACAAGGAAATGATAAATATTTGAGGTGATGGATATGCTAATTACCCTGATTTGATCATTTTACATTGTATACATGTATCAAAATATCACTCTGTAGCCTATGAATATGTGTTATTACATGTTAATTAAAAATAAAAGGAAAAAACTTAATGTGCATATGAATCTCTTGGAAATCTTTTAAAATGCAGCTTTTGATTCAAGAGGTTGAGGTGGGGGCTGTGAATCTCCATTTCTAACAAGCTTCTAGTGACAGCGACGCTGCTGCAGAGACAGGGACCATACATGGTACAGCAAAGGCTGGGCCAGCCCAAGTCAGGCAAAGCAGACAATGGACAGAGCTGGCTAGAGTGAGGGGCGTGGGGCGGGGGAGGAAGTGCAGTTCCTAACAAAGGTAGAGTTCGCAAATTTAATGTATTTCACATGACAAAGCAAACTTTGCTGATGGCTGCTTGTTAGGGGTTGAATTATGTCCCCCCAAAAGGATATGTCAAAGTCCTAACCCCCAGTACTTCAGATGTGACTTTATTTGGAAACAGGGTTTTACAGAGGTAATCAAGTTAAAATGAGGTCATTAGGATGGACTCTACTATGACTGGTGTCCTTATAAAACAGGGGCATTTGGACACAGAGACAGACAGGCACAGAGGGAGACGACGTAAAGACACACAGGGAGAGGACGGCCACGGGACCAGAGCAAGGCAGCTGCAAGCCAGCGAATGCCAAGGAAAGCTGGCCAACACCAAACACTGTGAGAGGCAGGGAAGGATTCTCCCCGGGAGCCATCCAGGAGAGCACCACCCTGCCGACGCCTGATTTTAGACTTCTAGCCTCCAGAACTGTGAGATGAGAAATTTCTGTTGTTTTAAGCCACCTAGTCTTTGCTACTTTGTTATAGCCATCCTAAGAATTTAATATACTGCTGAATAAGAATATTGATTTGCCACTGTTTGAATAAACAGTCAGCAAAGAAAAAACCTCAGACCTAGAAAGATTTATTTAATTTCCCAAGGTATGTAACTACTTAATAGAAAGAAGGCCTGGGAACCAGGTCTCCTAGTTGCAGTCAAAACCTTCCCATGTTAGGAACTTGCTTCCCAAGATCAGGCATACACTCACTGATCGATAAAACACTTCCCAAACCCGCAACCTGCAGAATCTTTTTTAGGGTTTTATTAACAGGTGCTACAAAGGCTTCATGGTTAACTAAGTTATAAAACACTCCAAATTCGCAATACACATTAACCTAATTAAAGACCTAGGTAAAACCTACCCAAAAACCAAGCCATTGAAAAAACTGACAAAACCTATCAAAAAATGTGTTGAACTCTTAGTTCCCTAAATTTCACAATACTCCTCTTAGCAGCCTAGAGAATACCACTTTAGGAAATACTGGATGAGAAGATAAAATTCATAGCAACTCAGAAAATTTATGCCAACAAAACAGCTACTTAAAAATGTAATTGTATTTTACTCTAAGTTATGCAGGAGACTATCTCGGGTATTTGTTGTTTCCTCAAGACTGGAAAGATGATGCCCTCTGGGATGAACTTAAAGAGAGAATTTAAAGGTCTGTCATAAAATTGAAGTAAGAGATCAGTCAGAGTGACATGGACAAAATGGAATCAAGCAAAACTGATGGGGTTTGAGAAGTAATGAGAACTGGAAAGTCAAATATTTAAGTCCAATGTATGTGGCTACAGTCTTTCTTCAGAAAAAAATCCCACTGAGCATAAAGAAAGATTTTTGACGTTTGCTGTACTTTGTATCACTGGTGAGAAAAACCACTGCAAGTGTGTGATGGATGACACATTTTTAGCATTCTATTCTGCACCTGGTGCACCTTGCAGGGAACGCCACTGTGGACATTTGCGCAGATGCAATGGTACCACTCAGGGGGAGCCATTCACATTGTGGATGTTATAGGTTTCTGTAATGATGAGGACAATTTTGGCAGTAAAATTCTAGCGAAAACCTATAGTATAGTACAACAATTTGCAAACAGGTAGAAGTAAAGCATCTTGAGGAAGGAGCACATTTTTCTAAGCCACCAATGGTGTTACATGAGTTAGCAGCAGCTCTGGGATCCTGTCTCACTATCTGTAAAATTCAGAACCCCATTGCAACTAGGAGAATTGTCTGATCCCACCATCTAACACTTGCATGACAAAAGAAGGCAATAATAAAAATAATGTTGCTCCATCCAGCCAACTTTCACTTTGTGCAGCGCCCTCTCCTGACTCTGAGGAGCTAAGAATCTAACCAGACATGAAGAATAAGTTTCCCATTATGGAACATTCATGAATTCTTCAAAAAGGTTTATTCTAGGTCTATTAATAAGAGATGCTGTGCTGGGAAAAAGAAGCAGTTCCTACACGGGCTTCGCTTTTAAATGCCATTCCACATACTGAAATGTTAAAGATAAGAATTTTAAACACATTAACCATGTTGCTTATTCACAAGGGAAACATTAAAATAAATCAGTGTATGCCAGACATTATTTTACCTGTTAAATAAGGTACAAAATAGGCACAGCCTTGCCTCCGTGGAGCTTACAATCTAGTGGGGAAGGCAGGCTTTAAACTAATTGTCACACAAATAACGATAGAACTGCAATTATAAAAATCTTAAGAAGTAAAATTACACGGTGCTGTAAGAGCCTATGAGAGAAGGTCCAACGAAGACCAGGGGTTCAGGGAAGGCTCTCCTGGGGAGTGCATCTTTAAGGTCAGGTGTGATGAGTGAGTAGAAGGTAGATGGCAGGTGTGGGGAATGAGGGTCACAGGCTCTGGAGCAACAGGAGTAGAAGGTAGATGGCAGGTGTGGGGAATGAGGGTCACAGGCTCTGGAGCAACAGGAGTAGACGGTGAGGCAGGAAAGGGCCTGGGTGTCCAAGAAACAGAAGCGGCCTCGGTGGCCACAGCATTTTCACTTCAGTGAAAGAAAAGTGGTTAGAGGAGGCAGGTGAGTGCAATCATGCAGGTCCTTCTAGCTTAGGTTAAAGATCTTAAATTCTCTCATGAGACCAAAGGGAAGCTTTGGAGGCATTTCAAGAAGGGAAGAAATATCAGATTATTAAATGCCTGCCTTGGCTGCTGTGTGGGGAAAGATTGAAAGAGGCCAAGAATAGAGCAAGGAGACCAGTTAGAAAGCTATTATGGTTGTCCAGGTGGGAGGTGGTAGTTAAGCCTTGAATAGTGCCGGTAGATATGGAAAGAAATACACATATGTAAGGAAGAATCTATAGGAATATAATTAGATATGAGTCATTGGTGCTAATAAAGGGGCATGAGCAAAAACAACAGAAAATTCAAAAACGTGTGTATTTACCCGGTGTTAAAATTATAGTGATAGTTCATGTCTCTATGGTACATGGCATTTCTGCAAAGAGGAAAAATATTGAGCACCTACTATGAGCCAGACACTGTTGTAGGCACTGAAAATACAGGTACACTCGACAAAGTTCCCACCCACATAAAGCCGACTTCTTTTTTCTTTTTTGTTGTTGTTTTTATTTCAACGTATTATGGGGGTACAGATGTTTAGGGTACGTGTGTTGCCCTTGTCCCCCCTCCCCACCAAGTCCGAGTTTCAAGCGTGTCCATCTCTCGATGGTGCACATTGCACTCTCTGTGTATGCATATACCTGTCCCCCCCTCCCCCCCCGACGTCCAATAGATGTTATTCTTATATGTACACTTATGTGTTGATCAGTTAATACCAATTCGACGGTGAGTACATGTGGTGCTTGTTTTTCCATTCTTGGGATACTTCACTTAGTAGAATGCGTTCCAGCTCTATCCAGGAGTATACAAGAGGTGCTATATCACCGTTGTTTCTTAAAGCTGAATAGTACTCTGTGGTATACATATACCACATTTTATTAATCCACTCATGTATTGATGGACACTTGAGTTGTTTCCACGTCTTTGCAATTGTGAATTGTGCTGCTATAAACACTCAGGTGCAGGTGTCTTTCTTAAAGAGTACCATTTGTTCTTTTAGGTAGATGCCCAGTAATGGGATTGCTGGATCGAATGGTACTTCTACTTGTATCTCTTTAAGGTATCTCCATATTGCTTTCCACAGAGGTTGCACTAGTTTGCAGTCCCACCAGCAGTGTATGAGTGTTCCTATCTCTCCGCGTCCATGCCAACATTTATTGTTTTGGGACTTTTTGATAAAGGCCAGTCTCACTGGAGATAAGTGATATCTCATTGTGGTTTTGATTTGCATTTCCCTGATGATTAGAGATGTTGAGCATTTTTTCATATGTTTTTGGGCCATTATTCTGTCTTCTTTTGAAAAGTTTCTGTTCATGTCCTTTGCCCACTTTTTGATAGGG